>JAKTWT010000089.1:0-97602 GCA_030582155.1 Hansenula lynferdii | reverse complement strand
TCATCATCAAGTTCTTCACCTTCTATAGGTTTTAAAGCTGGTGCCTTGGGGAATCCATAATATTTATTTAATCCAACAAGTAAACTGATTTCATTATTAACTTGTTGTCTTTGATCAACTAATTCATCAACATATTCAGGTATCTTGTAAGAATATTCAGGTACTAATGAATCCATTGTTCTTCTTTCTTTATTAATTTTATACCATTCTGTTGTAATTTCTTTTAAATAACCAGTTTTATAATCTGAAACCATTTTACCAAATTGTTGATGTATTGCTGTTCTTTGTGCATGTGTTTTTCTATCTATGCATTCAAATTTATATTTTTGACCAAGAGATGCAAGCCTTATTTTTTCTTGAGTATGTGTATCAATTTTAGAATAAACATTTTGTAATTCAGGATGTGATCCATTTAGACACATTTCTAATTCTGATTTAAATCTTGACATTTTATCTTCATATAATCGATCTCTTAATTTAGCAAAATCAATTTCAATTTCTGTTAAATATTGAATAGCTTCTTTCCTTTGTTTTTGCTTTTCAGCTTCCAATTCAATTTCTTTTTGTTTTTCAATTTTTTGTTCTTCTGTTAACTCTTCATTTTCATCATCTTCATCATCATCTTCACCAACATCTTCATCTTCGGCTTCTTCAATTTGTTCATCTTCGGCATCCTTCTTGGTTCCACCATTTGATACAATACCATTGGAATCAGTAGTGTCCACTTCTTTATCTATTATTGAATCATCACCAGGATGTTCGTCTTTCGGACTTGATGCTTGAACAGTTTCTTCATTATTTTCATCATCTTCACCTTCTTTAGTTTTTCTTCTCTTGATTGTATCAGATCCACTTGAACTTAATTTACGTTTTTTCTTTTCATCTTTGGTACCATTTGTTTCATGAAGTGGTTCAGTTGGTTTGGATTCTTCAGTCTCTTTAAGTTTTTCAACAAAGCTCCCTACATCTTCATGCTCAATATCAATCTCATCATCCTTATCCTCGGCGATTTGATCGGTATAGTCTTCCTTGATCATTGTGTTATCATTTTCAAGTTCATTGTCCTCTTGTAAAGTGGTATCATCATCCTTTTTGGCGATTTTATTCAACTGCGATACTCCACCATACATTTTTTCAGTTTCAGCTTCAGAGTCCAAGTCACTAAGGTCTGAACTTTCGTCTGATGCTATACTCTTGGATCTTTCTTCTTTATTGAATGAATGATTTGATTCTTGGTTGTTCCCATCCGTTGTTACAGATGTGTTTTGATCCTTCTTTTGGGTCGGTGATGAAGTTGGAAGATCTGAAAGGGGAGATGTTCTTTCCTTTTCACTATAAATGTGCCTCTCTATGGGGGAGTCTAAGTTAGTATAAATGTCCTGGAGAAAGATACGAGAGGAATAAATAGGGGAAAGGGCAGATCCTTGCCTTATATCTCTCATTTGCTTCCTGTATAAAATTTTAAAGCACTCACTTTCTGGGATGGTGTCTATCTCTGTCATTATAGGACCTCACTTGGGGGAAAGAGTCTTGGAGCCTAGCCTGGTGTTGAGCTGTGCTGGTGTAGATCTGTGAGTGGGATGTGTATGGGGTGGGTATCACTTTTCTGTGTAAAACGTTGTTAGAATCCGAGAACACTCTATAACAGGTTTAATAAGTACTCACTTTAACTCGATTGATTCTGCTCTTGTTGCGTGTTCCAGCGAAGAGCGTTGTATGTGTGCGATATGGCCTTATATGTATGTGTCCGTGGCTCGTACTTGGCTCTCAGCAGGTGTTTATCTATGGTTAACAGTGAGCTGGCGTGCAATTTCACGGTAAAAGGTTAGGCACTTTTGTTATTGTGTGGATTTTGGCTAAATTGATAACCTATGGACAGCCGGGTGAGCTGCCGAGTTCGGCCGGGAAGGGAAAGGTTACGCAGCCCGCGCCGGGAATTTTTTTTTATAGCGATTTTATATACAGATTTAAAATATTGTGCGATGAGATGAGATGAGGAAGAGTTGATCAGTTGTGTTTGTAATTATATAATGGCCGGTATCAGTGATCTATTCGGTAAATCAAAGAAAGACGAGACCCTTGTCGGGCTGTTTGGGAAGAGCAGTGGTCCTGTCAAGAGAGCAGATGCCCAAAGAACAGTTATTAAAGCCCCAGAACCAACAGAAGCTGAGAGTGAAAGTGAAAGTGGTGAAGAGGACAGAGATGAAGAGAGTGGGAGTGATAAGGCTGAAGAGTCAGAAAGTTCAGATGAAGAAATGGAGGACGAAGAACCAGTGAAACCAGTCGCTGAACCAAAGAAGAAGAGAAAAACTAGAGATGAAGATGATGATCTAGAAGGGAAATATCTTGAGAAAATCATGAAAGACTCAGAAGCACAAGAAAAAGAACAAGAGGCTAAGATCGCCAAAGAGTATGAATCTGATAGTGATGAAGAAGAAGAGGAGGAAAAAGAAGCTAAACCAGCTCAATCTGGAGAGGTTAAATCTATTGATTTTAAAGAAAAAGAAGTTGAAAAAGCTCAGAGAACAATCTTTGTTGGTAATTTGACTTCAAGTGTGATTACATCTAAGAAGGACTACAAGGAATTGAAAAAATTCTTTTCACAATATGGTGTAATAGATTCTATAAGATTTAGATCTATTTCTTTTAATGAGCCAATTCCAAGAAAAGCTGCTTTTGTTAAACAAAAATTACATGATTCCAGAGATTCTATTAATGCATACGTTGTGTTCAAGCAACAACAAGATTCTAGAAAAGCACTAGAGGCCAATGCTAAAGTGCTTTTGGATCATCATTTAAGAGTTGATTCTGTTTCACATCCAGCCAAGATTGATAATAAGAGAACAATCTTTGTTGGTAATTTAGATTTTGAAGAAAAAGAAGAAGAATTATGGAATATTTTTGGTGATTGTGGTGAAATTGAATCTGTTAGAATTGTTCGTGATTCAGCTACAAATATGGGTAAAGGGTTTGGTTATGTTCAATTTAAAGATTTCACCTCTGTGTCCAAGGCTTTAATGTTACATGAAAAGAAACTAGGTGAAAAGAAGAGAAAATTGAGAATAACGAGATCCAAGAAGGTCAAACCACAACAGAATAACCAAAACAACAATAGAGGTAACAAGCAAAGAGCCGTGAGAAACATGACTGATGATCAAAAGACCAAGCTCGGTAGAGCACAGAGAGTTCTCGGTAGAGCTGACAGATCACAAGCGGGCCAAGTCATGGAAGGTATCAGAGCTCAGAAGGGTGAGCGTGTTGCCGGAGTCAAGAACGGTAAGAACCGTGTCAAGAAACCAAGAATCAGACAGAGATCAACAGATTTCAAGAATATGAGTAAATAGAAGCATCGGTACACGCAGCATAACCTTTAAAGTACCATTTGTATATCTTGCATAATAAAAATGGCTGATAGCGAAAGTGTCAAATTGGTGTGGATCTTATCAGTATAAATAGCCAGCCCCTGGCCGCTTTTCAACTTGATTATCCCCTGACTTGTAAAGCTATATACAAACATGGGTGCCAATTCCTCCACGCTAAAGGACAACAGAGACATCGAGAAGCTCTCGTACAAGGAAGACAATAGAGAAGACCAGGTCTTTAACGAGAAAGTGGGTTCTGTGGCGTTATCACAGAATCCAAAGACCTTCACTGCTAAAGACGCTGAACCGGTCAACTTGGACTCTATAAACCAATGGGAGGCAAACTTGTTATCTGATAAGAAGAACTTGCTTACAATCAATGCACTTGCTAGCAACCCCTTGGTTAACGTTATCAAGAACCATAAGCAATTATCAAAAGATTCTATTGATATCTGGAACACACAGGTTACATTAGAAGGTTCACCGGTGACATCTCAAAAAAGTTCAGGAAGATGTTGGATCTTTGCCTCTACAAATGTGTTTAGAACCTCGTATCAGAAGAAATTTGATATTGAAAACTTTGAACTTTCACAGGCTTATCTATTTTTCTATGACAAGTTGGAAAAATCAAATTATTTGTTGAACAATATCATTGAAACCGCTGATGAGAAATTAGAATCCAGGGTGGTTCAATCCATCTTATCCAACGGTTTAAGTGATGGTGGTCAATGGGATTTTATTGTAAATTTGGTTAACAAGTATGGTCTTGTTCCAAAATCTGTTTATGATGATGATTTCCATGCTTCAAACTCAAGTGCTTTAAACTATGTCTTGGTTAACAAATTAAGAGAGTATGCTATCGAATTGAGAAAATTGATTAATGAGAAGAAACTTTCTGCTGAAGAGGTCAATAAGGTTAAAGAAAAACAATTGAAAGAAGTCTATAGCATCTTGGCCTTACTTTTAGGACCACCACCAAAAGCGTCAGAAGAGTTTACATGGGAGTATAAGGATAAAGCTAAAAAGACACATAGTGTCAAGACAACACCATTAGGATTTGTAGATTTGGTTGATTTACAAATTGGTGAAACTTTTTCATTAATTAACGATCCAAGAAATGATTATGATAAACTTTACACTGTGGATAGATTAAACAATGTAATTGGTGGTAAACCAATTGATTATGTTAATGTTAAATCTGAAGTGCAAAAAAAAGTTATTATTGATTCATTAAAGGATAATCAACCTGTTTTCTTTGGTTGTGATGTGGGTAAATTTCAAGATAATGGTATCTTGGACACTGAAGCATTTGATTACGAATTAGCATTCAATACTAAATTAAACTTGACCAAGGAACAAAGATTAAAAGTTGGTTCATCTGCAATGACACATGCTATGGTTATCACTGCTGTTCATATTGTCGATGGTAAAGTCGAGAGATATAGAATTCAAAACTCTTGGGGTGAAACCGCAGGGAATAAAGGTTATTTTGTTGCTACTGATAAATGGTTTGATGAATACGTTTATCAAGTTGTTACTAGTACTAAATATGCACCAAAATACTTGACAGAGATCTGGAAAAAGGGTGATTACCAAGTCCTCCCAATCTACGATCCAATGGGTGCTTTGGCTTAGAAGAGTAGCTGGGCTACTATACGTATAGTTCTTATATTTTATTTTATTTTATGGTTGATTGTTGATAGTAGATATATCGATTACTAAGCGGCGATGCGATGTGGGCGAACCGATCGGGTTGTGTATACTTGTCATTAAAAATATGAAACGTATCAAGATCAAAATACATAAACTAAGTTAACCAAAGTGACTAGAATATACATACTGCTATGTTAAACAGAAGTCAGGTCAATATTTTCTTAGGAGTGATACTATTGGCTGTTTGCATATACTCACTAGTTATCCCAACATCTGAAAGTTCTATAATTTGTTCACATTCTGATCCAACAGATTGTTATTCAAGAGATTTTATACCCACAACTGAGTGGCAAATAATACGAGAAGGACAGGAGGTTCCACCAGGGCTAGATTTTGATATTGATATAGAAAGAGGTATTAAACAGGCTAAACTTGCCACTAAAGAAGATTCTGTGAAATTCAAAGACAATAACGAGTTGGCTATTAAAAAAGCCATAGAGAAAGTATCAAAGGGAGTTGTTAATTATAACTCTGAAGAGGAAATAGAAGAAGATTCAGATTTAAGAGCATTGAAAATGGCAGCTCAAGGTGCTGATACATCGATTGATGTTAAAGATGCACTTGAATATATAGCTTCAAATGATCAAAGTGATGAAATTTTGAAAAATTCATTGGATTCATTAACAGAACATTCACATGATTTAAAAGATGGTGTTTTAATTTCATCACCTGAATATTTTAACAAATTGGTGAATTTAGCATTGAGTCAAAATCATGGTATTACAATTCAGGAAATGTCATCAAGAGTTATCGCTCAGGCATTAAGACATAACCCAAAGGCATTGAGTAATATTGATGGATCTTCAACGTTATCAAAATTTTTAAAAGCTCTTGAAGTTGAAAACAATTCTGTGTTACAGAAAAGATTTCTTGGGGTAATCTCAAGTGTGGTCCAAAGTGAAGAGGCCGCTTCAAAATTTAGACAACTTGGTGGTGAATCTGATTTATTAAAATTATTGCCAAATTTTAAAGAAGATTCTAAAGTTAGAAGTTTGGAGATATTAGATGATGTTAAGAAATATGGACTATATAAGAGATCAGATGAAACTCATCTTGATGAAGAGATTTTCAAAGCTATACAACAATCATTATCCAATGGTGAAATACAAAACGATGATACATTAAGACAGTTATTTGATAGAGCTGTTACTTTAAAAACCGAGAATAAAAATTTCAAAACTGATCAAAAGTTTTTAGAATGGTTAAGTGGTGAAGTTGAACAACGTAAACTTAAGAAAAGAGATGGTAATGATGAAATAGATGAAGAATTACACCAAAGTTTATTAGATGCAAGACATGTTGTGTTTGGTAATCCAAATGCCCTGAGAAAAGCCATGGCTGATGAGCTATGAATGTATAATTTATAATTATGTGTTTTAATTTTAGCTCTCAGTAACAATTGATGTACGGTGTTAAACATCCCCAGATTTTATGTGATTCGCGAGCGCGTATGAATAATTTTTTCTCATATATGCGATGACTTACGAAAATTGCGGGATTGACAATTATAAACTACTGTTTAGCTAGGGAATTGTTGATTAGATTCGTAGTGATGAGCAGTTACTGATGGTTAATATTATTTAGCTGAGGCTTGATAAAGACTTTCACTAATTATACTCATAGATGAGTTGAAGTATAAAAAGGAGAATGTATCACATTTATACGCAAGATGGCATCTATAGAATGGGCTAATCAAGCTCATAAGGTATGCTAGAGCGAATAAGTCTACATAGAGGTCGAGTACCACAAGAGTATAACAAATTCGCCAAGAGACGAGGCAAGAGTCGAACAATTTCAAGATTAGCATCATTATTCAAGTCAAGAAATAAAAGGGGAATAAATATAGAAGATTTACCTACTGAATTAATTTATAAGATTGCAAATTATGGTACAGTTTCTAAATTTGTATTGATGAGAGTTAATCTCTTCTTTCTAGATATCTTTGCCCCTGATATATATAGAGATATTCATCTTGTATGTTGCATGAGAACTAATAAATTTTTACCAATGAATCAATTAAGAGTATTGACAAGGAAATATGGACCTAGAGGACTTTCACAATATTGGAGTAATATTGGTGATTCTATTGAGATTATTGAAAGTTTACCCAAAAGAATTGATGATATTGGTGATTATAGACATCAAAGAACAACATTAATTACAGATTTCCATCAAATGATTATGTTTTGTCAAGATGTTTTGGATAATGAAAGTTCATTAATGAAGTCATATATGAGGAATGTATCGATGGATTTCATATTCAATGATTCGTTAGGGTCTCAAGGGTTACATCACGATTTGATTGATGTTGAATTGGAACGATGGTCTAGAAGAGTGGATACTGTGGAAGTGTTGAGACCATCTAGATTTGTGACGTATGATTATCAAGGTTCATTAGATTTCAAGATTTGGCAAGATATGGAGAGACCACCAGATGATGATGGGATTGAACTATTTATGGATCGATTATTTGAATATACTGCTCGTGCATCTTATGAAAAGCGTACGAGGAATATGGTTATGCTTACAGAGATTTTGGATAATTATTTCAGTGGTAAGAGATTTGCCCTAAGAGATGCCATCTCGATATCATCCATTAAGTTCTTTGACCCATTCCAAAGAATCAACATCAAGGCTCCTCATGAAAAGGCCAATAAGAGGATCAAAAGGGAGGTTAGTGGGAAATATGACCACATGGCTGAAGCAATGGAGGTTCCCGCGTTGAGAGTGGAGAAGAATGAAACAACACATACGTTTGTTCGATCTGTGATTTCTGGGTTTGCTAATCTTCCACAGAATACCAAAGGACAGATGTTGATTGTGAATATCAGCTCTACAGAGACTTTAAACAGGGCTCCCAAGTATCAGGTTCATCAACCGGAGTGTAAAGTTGTTAATGTCAACTATAAGACCCTCTAGATCACTACATTTGCAAAATGCATCATCATCTCCATGTATATTTATTGAAACTATTCTAGTTCGTTATCCAAGAATTTCGGATCATTCTGTAGTCTTGTCTTGAACTTGTCCCACCATGTGTCGAAATGCTTTATGTTGATCCTACCCTGGTTATCCACAAACCCGGTGAGATAGTTATAAGCGTGTTTGACGATCTTACCAGCCAATAATGCTGTTGTAGTTGGGTTGGAAGGTGATATTGTAGTGGCACCATGTGCAGTTGCAGTTAATGTCTTTTGTTGACCAATACGTGCTTGTGATTGTTTAGCCTCTTCTAATTGTCTCTCAGCGTCCGCCACTGGCTCTATCGAGATCCCCACGACGATGTTGTCTGAAGGGTTAGCAGGCTCGCCAGCATCAACGTCCATCTCGTCTTGGATCTGTGGAGTGGTTTGTATGCTATTGTTAAGTTTGAATATGGCACTTGGTTTATTTGCAGATATGGAACCAAAGAGCTTGAACTCCTGGTTTGGCAGCTGGAAGAAGATCAATGCTGCGAATTGTGGGTCTAGTTCGACGTTTGGCAGTAGAAACACAGTGACATGTGAGATCTTGGTTCCATGAGGGATGTTTATGGCGTATTTGTTGGTATCAACTTGTTCTGCGCTTTGGACTTTTTAGGGTTAGTATCTGAGTGGTGAAAAATGGAAAAGATGAGACATACCAGGTCTTCCAGAGCACACGGAGGCAAACATGTTATATTCAGTGCAATATCAGCAATTCTTCTCAGTAACTAATCTCTCTAATTTAGATCTTTCAACTTTCAACAATGTGCAACTCAAGCTCGTTAACTACCAAAAGCGAGTCGTGGCCGCTGCCATTTTCCAGCAGGTATTTATAAAATTTTCCAACAGCTTTTTTTTTCCAGCATCTTCTTGAACTTTCTAGATCAGGTTGCAAGATTCAACATTCAACCATATATTTGATTTTCTGATATGCCTAAGTTTCCTTTGCTCATTGCTACCATATATGGTTAACTTTTTGAGTTTGTGTTTTTAAAAGCATTAATTACCGCTGTTGAAAGGCTTCAAAAGCGTTAAAGCAATCGGGGCGATAAAGAAGTTTTGTTAATATTCTTGTCAAGAAGTGTGGGATCAGGGGACTCATTCATATTGGTTCAGATTCGTTTGGACTAGAATGAAGAACCTGGTTTCTGCTCTCTTGGCTGTGGACATGATTACTGATTCGATACAATCGCCCCAGAATGACTGACGAAGTTTTTACATATTTTCCATCTTCGCGTACTCAAGTACAAGCTTCTGTGTGATAGATGAATATGGAAAAGATACTTCTTTACATTTTTTTTTAAATAATAGATAATTATTATACATCCAAATTATATGTAGACGTTTATTCATTATTCATAGTGACAACCCAAGTTGTAGCACAACCACCTTTTATTAAGGTGACTTGTTCCTCAGGGGAAAATTTGTGAAGGGTATTAAGATAGTCAAAAGTGACGGAATCTGTTTTATTCACACCACAATTACCATGTTCACCCCATCCCCATGATTTCACACATTGACCAACCTGAAGTATACCATGTTCACTTCCAACTTCAAACAAGTCATATTTCAGGTCTTTGATTGAAGTTAATTGTCCATGACTATCATTACCCAAGGAGATGATTTCTCCCTTAGTTCCAATGAAATGTACAGAGGACCACATGGTTTTAAAATCATTCCATAATTCTGGAACACGAGAAGCTATATCAAATTTATCCTTCCCGATAAACTCCACTGAACCATCTTGGCCACCAAGAATGGTAAAATCTCTACCAACTTCAACCTTGGAAATTTTCATCTCTGTTGATATCAAACGTGGTGAATAAATCTTGGATGTGTTAGGTTGACCTAGCTTCCCACTTCTCCCATTTCCCCAGCCGTATAGTTGACCATTCTCCAGTAGTACCACTGTATGATCGAGACAAGATCTAATTTCCTGAATCTTGGATTGAAATTCATGCTTGACCCGTTGTAAACATGTGCTTTTAGTAGTCTTCTCCCCTTGGCCTAATTCACCCTTGAGTCCCAACCCAGCTGAAAACACTTGATTATCATCATTAACCAGTATAGAATATTCATACCCGGCACTACAATCTGCCCATGCCACACCCCCCATTCTAGGTATTTCTGTAAACCTCTCGAGATATTGCTCACCATCTACACCTAGCCCACACTGGCCACTAGTATTATCCCCTGATGCCAGTAAATCACCATTTTCCAGCAATATCAGCGTATGATTCCCACCACAAACAACCTTCACCGGTCTAACTTGGCTCTCAAACACCCGTTCGAGCCCGTTCAAGTCCTCATCTGTCCCGTTCCCCAGCTGGAATCGCCCGTTGGACCCACAAGAGTACACATAGAACATAACATGTAGAGATCTCTGGTAAACCACAGTTGATAAATCTCAATATTTCAGTTGTCATGTTGACGTTTCCAAGGAAAAAAGAAACCGATTCGCGCAAAAAAATTTAAAGACGCGATGTGATTATCTTCACCAAATTAACAAACAACGTAAAACATCTCAGTTAAACAGGCCAGAGACAGAAAAAAATAGAGGTTATTGGGAATATATAAAGAATCGGGGATACTGCTTTTGGAACATTATTGACCCATCATAGCTAAAAACAAGACCAAATTTCACCCTTCAGCTGCGCTCATAGACAACGATATCAAACATGGCATATTCTGACTGGGATACAGAAGATACTCCCAAGAAGCCAGTGGTTCAAGTGCTAGATTCATCACCTACCTCTGACCCACCACAGCCTAGCACTACCAAGTACAACCACACAAAGCTCTTCGGTAATGTGAAGCCAAAACCTATTTATAATGAGAACGGTGAACAGACCAATAAAACCAATGGTGCCAACTTGAGAGAGAAATTCTCATTCAACGGATCCAATCTCATGAATCAGAACAATACAAATACAGGTTCTGCCAGGGATTTGGAGATTTTACAGAAATTATTCCCAAGTATCAATGCTAATCTTATAAAAGCCGTTTATAAATCCAAAGGTAATAAAGATCTCAAATTGAGTAAACAACATTTGACATCTGTTATTGAAAGAAGAAAACAACAAGAAATTTTGAACAAGTCTAATACATCTACACCTCCATCATCTTCCCAAGCATCAAAACCTGAACCTGAACCTCAACATGTTGAAGAAGTTAGTTCTTCACCTGCAGTTTCTCCCCAGAAAACTGCATCATCAAAAGTTGTCTTGAATAAGAAACAATCCATTCAACAAAAATACAGTACAAGCTATAAAAAACCACAAGAACAAGAAGAGGAAGAACCTGCACCGAAAAAAAGACGTTTGGTTAGAGGTTCAAGAAATCCTACACCTATAAGCTTGGATGATGACGAAGATGATGAAGATGATGTTCAAGAAAAATCTACAAACATTAAGGCAAAGATTGCCATGCCTAAAACTGCAGCTCCACCACCAGTTGTTAAACCAGAGTTGAAGAAAAAATCTAAAACTATTGATATAAGTGATGATGAAGCTGAAGAGGAAATATTAAATGATGATGATATAAGTGATTCAGAAGTTGAAGAAGAAGATTCAGCAGTCGTGACATCTTCAATTGATGATTATTATAATCAAAAAACTTTGGAATTTATGAATTCTGCAGAAGCTCGTGATATTGTGGATGTTACATCTTGTACATTTGATATTGCCACCAATATTGTTAAAAATAGACCTTTTAGATCTATAAATCAATTTGAATCATTAAATTTTAGAGATCAAGAACCTAAAAGAAGAAATAAAACTGATGGTGAATTGGTTAGTTCAAAGGCAAATTTAGTATTAAGAGGTTATGCCGCTGTTGATAGTTTGGTTAAACAATGTAATAAACATAGTGAAACAATTTCTAATGAAATTGGTAAATGGGGTGTTAAAGTTCATGGTGTCAATGATGAATTAGAAATTGTGGATGTTAATATAGATGAAGAAGAAGATGATGATGAAGATGAAGATGTTTTCAAATCAAAAAATCATAAACGTAATGGTTATTTTAAAGAAAAACCAAAATATCTTGCAGATGAAGTTGAATTGAAAAATTATCAACAAGTTGGTTTAAACTGGTTAAATTTATTATACAAGAATAAATTAAGTTGTATCTTGGCTGATGAAATGGGGTTAGGTAAAACATGTCAAGTTATTGCATTTTTATCATTTTTAAAACAAAATAATATTAGTGGACCACATTTAGTTGTTGTCCCTTCATCAACATTAGAAAATTGGATGAGAGAATTTCGTAAATTTGCTCCATCATTTGTTGTGGAACCTTATTATGGATCTCAAGTCGAAAGAGAAGATATGAGAGATTTATTATCATCAAAATTAGATGAAATTGATGTTATAGTGACAACATATAATTTAGCCACTGGTAATAAAGATGATTCAAGTTTCCTTAAACATGCTGGGTTTAATGCAATTATTTATGATGAAGGTCATATGTTGAAAAATAGTGCATCTGATAGATTTCAAAAATTAATGAAAATACGAGCAAAATTTAGATTATTATTAACAGGTACACCATTACAAAACAATTTAAGAGAATTGATGTCATTATTAGAATTTATTTTACCTAGTATATTTGTTTCTAAAAAGGAGGATCTAAAATATGTTTTCAGTCAAAAGGCTAGTACTTCAAATAATAAACCAGGTTATAATCCATTATTATCTGAGAGAGCCATTTCAAAAGCCAAGAAAATGATGGCACCATTCATCTTGAGAAGAAGAAAAGATCAAGTTTTACAACATTTACCACCAAAGATTAATGAAATTGAATTTTGTGAATTATTTGAATCTCAAAAAATTGTTTATCAAAGAGAAGTTCAACGTGGTATTGAAATTAAAGAGAAGAAGGCAAAAGTATCAAATATCTTGATGGGACTACGTAAGGCAGCTATTCATCCTTTACTTTTCAGAAGTATCTATACAGATTCAATCATCAAACAGATGGCTAAAGAGATTACAAAAGAACCTGTTTATGCTGATGCAAATCAACAATATATTTATGAAGATATGGAAGTTATGACAGATTTTGAATTAAATAAATTATGTGAACAGTTCCCAAGTATTAGAAAACATCAATTAGATACCAAAGATTTTTTAAATTCTGGTAAAATTGAACAATTGGGTAAAATATTACCAGATATTATTGCTAAAGATGGTAAGATTTTAATTTTTTCATTATTTACACAAGTTTTAGATATTTTAGAAAGGGTTCTTTCAGAATGGTCAATTAAATTCCTAAGACTTGATGGTGGGACATCTGTGGAGATTAGACAAGATATTATTGATAAATTTTATGAAGAAAAGACAATTCCAGTGTTCCTTTTATCAACAAAAGCTGGTGGGTTTGGTATTAATTTAGTTTGTGCCAATACTGTTGTTATATTTGATCAAAGTTTTAATCCACATGATGATAAACAAGCTGAAGATCGTGCACATCGTGTTGGTCAATTGAATCCTGTTAAAGTGATTAGATTGATTACGAGAAATAGTATTGAGGAGAATATGTATCAGGTTGCATTGAATAATTTGGAATTGGATAAATCCATGAGTGGTGAACAAATTGAAAGTAAAGCTGTTTCATATATTGAACAAATGATTTTTGAAGATAAGAATGAATTGAAAGATAAAGCCAAAGAAGAGGAGAATGGTGCAAAGATAGAGAGTGTTGATGAACCAAAAGTGGAGAATGGTGATTCTATAGAGGAGGTTAAAGAGAAGAATCAATCATCAGAAGTGATTGAGATTGATAATTAATTACAAGTATAGATGTATAATATAATGTTTTCTTCATTTGATTGCATATGTAGTTTTTAGAATTCCTCTTGAGGGCGTTCAGCCATTGGAGTTATTCTATAACAATGACGAACATCACCAGAATCCCAATCGAAAGTAGCCGAGTGCATAACACGACGATTATCCCAAACAACAACTGTACCTGGTTCATAACTGGCTCTTACTTGTAAATCCACAGAATTACTGATATGATCAGAGAGTAGTTTTAATATAGCTGCACTTTCTTCTTGTTTCAATTCATTAATCTGTCTTAGGAACCCAGCTGCAAAGATACTTTTCTCTTTAGTCACAGGATGAGTACGAACCAAAGGATGTGAACTAGTTGTAGGTGGTCTTCTCTCGATCCCACCAGCTGCTCTGGCCTGTGCAGCTTGACCCACTGAAGAATGTTGAGCTGTTAGTCCCTGGATCATGTTTTTGAAAACTGGTGATAATCTTCTATATGCTTCTTGAGTATCTGCAAACAGAGTATCACCACCAGTTTCTGGGCCTTGTAACAATGTGAAGAATGTGATACCTGGTGGTGTTTTCTCAAAAGTGATATCACTATGCCATCCATTACTATTTAATTTGTTACCAAAGACGTAATTGTATTCGTCCTTGTTCTTACGACGATATGTTATGTGAAACTCTGGATAATTTAATGGAGCACCAGATGAAGGATGAACATGTAATGGACCGAAATATTCACCAAATTTCTTGTTAAATTCAAGACCTTTATCTTTGAAATCCTGGTCTCTAAACACCACAACACCACGTTGTGCAACATAAAGAGCCAAATCATCCTTAGCACTATCACTCAACTGTGATAGTTGAACACCACGAACTTCAGAACCGAGTCTTGGTGATAAGTTCTTGACTTTTCTCGAGTCCAATTGACTTGGAGGGAACAAGTTTCTCAATTCAGGATCAGCATAGGCACCTCTATCCACGAAATCCTTGTTGAAATCCACAGGGTATGGATCAAGTTTTTCATTTGGATCCCATGTTGGTAACCATTCTTTATAATCAGCATATTCACGATCTTTATCACCAACGATTAAAACACCTGTTTTAGGATCAACAGAATCTTCACCTGGACGATAATGAATATCTAGGTTCCCATTTCCATGTGCTGATACTTTTGGTGCTGGTTTAGCTTTAGCTGTGATTGTTCCTGTAGCTGTTGGTGCCATCTTTGGTATAGTATATATAATACCAAATAACAAAATATCACAGATTCATCAGATTATATACTATATACCTTTCAAGCCACAAGCCACAAGGTGTGTCTCTCAATCATGGCTTAATATATCGTACCATATCGGAGTTGTAACTAGTGACATCCACAGTTTGCTCCACAGTTGATTATGAATCTATAATGGTGATGTTTTCGGTTCGGGCGTGGTATAAAGTCACGTGGATTAGTGAATATATAGAGTCCTGAGAGTTGAATGTTGAAAGTCAAATGGTCATGTTTCGTTTGAGTGCTTTCTGTCGGATAAATGGTATTGAGAGGTTCATTATTAATACAATGACACCCGGTATATGGTCTAAGTTATACTAGATGCTGATCAACTACAATAATCTCAAGACTCAAATAACCTGATTTGAAATCTATACATTAAAAACTCTAAAACAAATATCCGTAAACCATAAACCTTTTAATTTTTCCAATTAGTTAAATTCCTCTTGTGGACGTTCAGCCATTGGAGTAATTCTATAACAATGACGAACATCACCAGAATCCCAATCAAAAGTTGCAGAATGTAAAACACGACGATTATCCCAAACAACAACTGTACCTGGTTCATAACTTGCTCTAATTTGTAAGTCCACTGAATTGTTTATATGATCAGTTAATAAATCCAAGATTGCTGTACTCTCTTCAGCTTTTAAACCAACAATTTGTTTAATAAAAGCTCTTGAAGCGAAAAGACTCTTTTCACCAGTCACAGGATGAGTACGAACCAAAGGATGGATCGATGCAGATGGTGCTCTTCTTTCAATACCACCAGATTCTCTTGATTGCGAAGCTTGTTCATGAGAAGAATGTAAAACTTTTAAACCTTTAATCATTTCTTTAAATTTTGGTGATAATCTTCTATAAGCTTCTTGGGTATCAGAGAATAAAGTATCACCACCAGTTTCTGGGCCTTGTAAAATGGCGAAAAATGTTGTACCTGGAGGATTTCTTTCAAATGTAACATCACTATGCCACCCTTTTGAACCAAGTCTGTTACCGAAAACAATATTGTATTCATTTGGATCTTTACGACGATATGTGATGTGGAATTCTGGATAGTTTAATGGAGCACCTGAAGAAGCATGAACATGTAATGGACCAAAATGTTGACCAAATTGCTTGTTAAATTCAAGACCTTTATCTTTCAAGTCTTGATCTCTGAAAACACAAACACCACGTTGAGCAACATAAAGAGCTAAATCATCTTTACCTTTACCATCTAATTGGGATAACTGAACACCACGAACTTCGGTACCTAATCTTGGAGATAATTTTTTCAATTTGATTTCATCTTTTCTTGAAGGAGGGAATAAATTTTTAAATTCTGGATCAGCAAAATGACCTCTATCAACGAAGTCATCATTTAAATCTGATGGCCATGCTGGCAATTTTTGATTTGGATCCCATGTTGGTAACCATTCTTTGTAATCGACATATTCACGATCTTTTTCACCCACAATCAACACACCTGTTTTAGGATCAACAGAGTCTTGACCTTTACGGTAGTGGATATCCAGGTTTGTGTAACCACTTTGAGAAGTTGGCACAGCTGGAGCTTCTTCGGTTTTGGTGACTGTAGCAGTAGCAGTTGGAGCCATTGTGAATATTGTGAAATTTGCAATGATTAAAGAAAAAGCTAATCACATCTCCATCAAAGTGGCAGGTGCTGGACTTATATAGTTGTGGATTGTGAATCTCAGTATCGACTAATATGGGCAGACTCCACAGTTTGAACCACAGTTATCGTTATCCAAGCCATAACACGAAAAGAGTAACCAGACCGAAGCGAGCGAAGAGAAAACCAGCTAAAACCAACTGAAGCACAATAGATATCACAGTGGCAGCAGAGATAGTACCATAGATAGCACCAGTGACCAGATAACACAGCAGAATCACTATCTATCACGTATTAAAATCTATTCAATGATAACAACTGTAGAATATTATCAAATATCATCACCAAAAAGATCCCCAGAAGTGCCGATTCGCGGAACATCAAGATTGCAAATTGTGGCTCTCTGATTAGCTACAGAATACAGAACATAACATAACTGAGTCCGCGATATGTTGGCAAGTCAGATGACATGGGAGGATTTGGAGCTGATTGTGCTCAGAAGTGGGTGTAAATATCACGCGTTGTGAGTGGTTGTAAGTAGCGCCTAGTTGCTGGCATTATCACTTATCATCAATTAATGTTAGGTAATGCTACAGTTGTGAAGGCTGATTCTGAATCTACTAGCCATGGCAAGTCTATACGGAAGCTTAGCACTCGAAAGTCTAAAGTCTAAAGCTATTTTGGTGCTTGATTGCCGGAGTTTCCATAATTTGGTAAATTTGTCTTTGTGGCTGTAGAGGTATTATTGTATAATCACAGATCCATCTAATCAGATACAATTCTATAAACTACCCAACCAACAATGACAGTCAGACCAGTCATAGAAGTAACAAGAACCGCAGGATGGATCGAGTCCTCATCAATGGCCATCGGTGTACGCTGATACCTCAATTCTATATCAAACAACGTACTCTCTAACATACCCAGGGTATCCACTATTTCATTAGACATCCAAGTCTATGGTCCTTTTTCCTCTCCATCATCATACCTCATGCAATCATTAGCATAATAATCTTCATGACAATGTTCTCCACCATATGGGTAGCTTATATTATCCTTTCAATGTTTTTCCTACCACTGAATCCATTAGGTCCTTGGTTTGCATGGATAAATTTCCTTCATCAAGTGGATATGGTTTCACAAATCGCATCAGAACAATTATTATACAAGACTCCACAACAATTGTTATTTGATGCTGTGTTATCCCAACAGGGGTTTGATGATGTTGTTGTTCGAGGCAAATTATTCCGTTCAGTTAAAGTATCATGGTTAACTCTGACGAAAAGATGGATATTGGATCTACCTCATCATTTCATTGAATATCCGTTAAACACTGTGACAGTTCTATTAAACATCATTTTCACTTTTATCCCTCTTATCGGTCCCATAGTTTTGGTTCTTATAAATGCTCCAAATAGAGGTTATAATTTCCATGCTAGATATTTTGAATTGAAAGGTATCGATACAAGACAAAAATTGGGGTTTTACACCGCAAGAAGATGTGAATACATTGCATTTGGAATAGCTACAGGTGCCTTGGGACAAATCCCATTCATTTCAACATTCTTTACATTCACCAGTGTAACCGGTGCTGCATTATGGGCTGCTGAAGTGGAAGCTCAATTTGCAAGACAAAGACAAGGTCTAACATTAAATAATGTTGCAGAAAACCAAAGAAGACAATCTATAATAATGGGTCCAAGACCTCTTTGAATCTCTATTTCAATACAACACTATCAACACAACCAAATCCAGCAGCAACACCACCTTCATTTGATGATTCAAATTTAGATCTTAGTAACCATCCAGAATCATTGTTTTTATGAATCAACCCAGTTTCTTGGTTGAAAACAATAGTACCAAATCGTCCCAATTCACTAATTATTGGTTCATCATAAATTTCACCGTTTCTTATAATTTTATTTTGAAATTGTTGAGGATGTATTAATTCCATTAATATATAACCTGCCCAATCTTGTTCAGGTATAGATTTTAAAAATGATGGAATATCTTCTTTGTAGATGTTGTTGCCTCCACCTTCTCTTTGTGGTTTTAATACAAAATTATCAGGTGTTTCTAAAGCTAATTTTTTAGCTTCTTTACCCAATGTAGAATCATCCAATGGATAAATCTTGACAAATGTATCCAATAATTGTTGGAAATTTGAAGTTGATGATTTATCAATAAATTTGGAAATTATAGCTTCATCAGTCAAGATTTGTTGGATTTTCTTTGCACCAGATAATTGTGTTAATAAACTTGGTGCCTTAATCGCAGCAGAAGTCTCTAAAATTAATCTATTATCCCAATCATTTTGACTATGGAAATCACTTGGTGCATAACCAGATCTAAAATAAACAACAGATACTTCATCATTAGTGGATTTAATAAATAATTTTTTACTCTTGGAATCAACATATGTCTTGTCATTAATCTCTGATAAAGTTAACCTTATTGATTTAATACCATGGTTTTGTAATAATGCAAATTCAATCAATCTTTGATCAAATACATTACGTTCATTTTCTTGTACAATAACTAAAACAACAGTATTTGTTGATTGTTCACCATTATAATAAAAATCACCATATGCTAAACCTTCACTTAATTTCTCAACAGACTCAGAAATTGGTAGTTTAATAGATTCATAATACTCTTGTGAATCATTCTTTATACTATAATTACCATGACTGTTTAAATAATTGTGTAATTGACCAACTTTAGCAGATAATCCACCAAATGAAACACTAACTGTATTGAATTCAATTTGTTTAATCTGTGGTTTTTGTCCTTCAATTTCATTAACCATATAATCAGATCTGAAAATCCCCAAGGTTAATGGTTGAACAATACCAATTTTTTTAGCTTTAGTGTATGTTTCCCATAATTTACCTGTAAAATCTGAATCAAATTTAGCTAATTCATCAATAATGTCATGTATAAATTTTTCATCACTTGAAACTTTTGCATACAATTCATTGAACAATAATTGTACATCTTGAGCATCTTGAAATGCAATTTGAGGGAAAGGTGTTGGATATAATGTTGTTGGAGCTGAAACTGGTTGATAAGATTGGAAATTTGGTGGATATATAACTAATCCATTGGTTAATGACCATTGAAGTAAATCTTGTACGAGAAGATCCTCTTGTTCTTTGGATAATTTAGGGAAGGCAGCCTTGACCATTTTGATAATACTCTCAAATGAGTTAATTATAATACACTGATGAATAATTATATCTCTTGATCTCAAATCTAATTAAACAATATCCCGCGAGAATTTTGAAAATCAAAAGCCCAGATTTTAACGCCATAGTTTTCAAAAATCGTGATTTTAGATAAGATTTTGGGCGTGGCCTGGCGAAAAATGCAAAAATTGGGCAAAAAAGAAATTTGGACGAGTCCGGAGTCGAACCGGAGACCTCTCCCATGCTAAGGGAGCGCGCTACCAACTACGCCACACGCCCGAATTATAATTCTGAAAAATGAGCTGTTCATCAGATTCGTAGTGGCTGCATGAGTCAGCGCTTAGTCAGCAGTTCACAATCGAGCATTTTATCGATCATTGGGCTTGACATATTGAGTCAATTTCATCGTAATCATACTATATAAACCACTAAATCCCTAACCCTTTTTTTCATCTCACAAGACTAACTGGCTATGGTGTTATATGAGCTTTTATGGTTGACACAAAAAAGTTTAAGCACTTCTCAAAATGGTTCATGCGCGATCTGAAAAAAAAAAACGGTTCATCAGATCATATTGATAAAATTTTCTTTATAAATTATAATAATCTACTGAAGTATCAAGCTTGCTCACCAGTTGTTGACTGAATCCATAATACAGCATTGATACTCACATACGATTATCGTTGTCCAATCCAAATAAAAGCAGTGATCATTCCATTATACGACTCAGGTGGAAGAGCCTACAACATTTACATACAATCAACATTCACAATTCAAAATGACAATAAATGAAGATTCAGGATCTAGAAAGAAGAGAAATATTAGTAGAGGGATCTCAAGAGATGTTATCACAGAAAGACATCCTTTAAATGTCAAACCTTCTGGAAATGCCTTGATATATAGTGATCCAAAACTAACAGCGAAAAAAAATGCACAATTAGGTGATTTAAAATTATTTAATGATGAATTGATATTGGATCTCTTGGGTTTTATTGATGATGAACAAGACTTGAAAAATATAAGTCATGCCTCGAGAGTGCTCTATGCATTTGTATATGATGAACAATTATGGAGAAGTCTTTATATGAGAAAGGCATTGTTAGAGTTGAATCAAATGAAAAATAAAGCTCCAGTTTATCCATTAAATATCAATAAATGGAGAGGCTCTTGGAGAAAGACAATGCTTCATATTAACAAGGAAGCAGAAATCCAATTACAAGAAAACTTGCTGTGTTCAGATATTTTGTTTAGACCTTATCAATGCTCACAAATTAATTATCAAGAATTGTTTAAAGATTTAATTGCAGAGGAGAGACAAAGTTGGAAATCAAGAGAGACTCAAAATAAGAGATTTGGTATCAAGAGAATATCAGAAGATGTATTAACTGCGGATCAATTCAGTGGGAAACATTATTTGGAACCTTTTATCTTAACAGCAGATTCAGAAGAAAGATGGCCTCAATGGACATTGGATAAACTATGTCAAAGATTCCCCAATGTTCAATTCCGTCAAGAATCAGTTCAATGGCCATTGGAATTTTATTCACAATATTTCCGTTCAAATAAAGATGAATCACCTCTTTACCTTTTCGATTGTCAAAGTTCAGCTATAAAGGAATTGGTGAATGAATACACTGTACCAGAAATTTTTGAATCTGATTTATTTAAATTATTTAATACAGTTACATGCAGACCAGATTATAGATGGTTAATAGCTGGATCTAAAAGATCAGGTTCAACTTTCCATAAAGATCCAAATTTTACAAGTGCTTGGAATGCAAACGTTACAGGTATGAAACTTTGGATTATGCTTCCACCAAATATTAAACCTCCTGGTGTTGGTACAGATGAAGATGAAAGTGAAGTTACATCACCTGTAGGTATTGGTGAATGGATATTATCAGGTTTTTATAATGATAGTGTAAAATTGGCAATGGAAGGGAAATGTCAAATTGGGATTACATTTCCTGGTGAATGTATGTTTGTTCCTTCTGGTTGGTGGCATAGTGTTATAAATTTAGAAGATTCAATTGCTTTAACACAAAATTTTGTTCCTATTGGTGTGTTACCTAAAGTGTTGAATTTTTTGAAGAATAAAAAGGATCAAATCTCTGGATTTCATGTAAAAGATTTTGCTAAATCATTGAAAGAGTTTTTGATAACTAATGAGGTCAATGATAGAGCCATATTTGATGAATTTTTACAAAAAGTTGAAAATCAAGATGTTGATAATGAAGATATTGGTGAATGTTCAGATAGCTTAAATTTACCAATCTACGAATTTTTCATTGAATTGATTAAAAAAAATATCGAATATAATGCTATACTTCCAAAAGCTCTAGATGATTTATCATCTCTAGAGATTGAAGAATTGAAAAATAAACAAAAACCAGTTGTTCAAAGTAAAGTATGGGATGAATTGACTAAACAAGGTGAAGGTTCACAATTTTCATTTGGATTTGAGGAAAGTGATGAAGAGTGAAACTTAAAAATTAGTTACTTTTTCATTCTCTGAATCACCCACAATTTGCTTTTTAACATTTAAAAACCTCAAAATATGTGGATAAACTAAATCCTCTACATCATCACCCCAAATTAAATCCAGATGTTCGTGATCAGTTATCCCCACAGCACTTATGTCATCTTCTGGTAAAAGTTTCAACATTTTATCAATATCAACTAATGAATCTATTGTACCATATAATAACCTTATTGGAACTTTAATATTTGTTCTTGAAGGGAAACTTGGTGTTTGGAACGGTTTGGAGATGGAATTTGTTATAGATAAATCTTCATCAAACATTTGAAATTTCCCATTTCTAATGATTTGAAACCAATGTACGATCGATTTGACTGATGTAGGAGAATACAGATGTGAATAACTTGAGATCTTTTGGTTGAAATTGATATTCTTAGATCTCCAATTGAACAATACAGCTATTGAGATATCAATAATCTTCACAAATAATGGTGGATATATTATGGACTCCCAAAACGATGCTGTTGGTAATAATGTTTTTTTCCCAAAGATCAAATACATAATGTTTGGAGACGTCTTGATCAATGCATCGACAACTTTATGATGTAACCCGCTAGGTGTCATTGCAGGTGATAATGCAATAAACAAATTAACTTGTTTATTTAGTGTTGGATTAATGGATAAAGAGGCAAAAGCTTGAGCTGAACCTTGACTGAATCCAATATATGTCAAGTTTTCTTGATTAGTATATTGTAAAATGTAACTGATTGAATCAGGAATATCATAAATGG
This sequence comes from Hansenula lynferdii, assembly GCA_030582155.1. Taxonomy (NCBI): domain Eukaryota; kingdom Fungi; phylum Ascomycota; class Saccharomycetes; order Phaffomycetales; family Wickerhamomycetaceae; genus Hansenula; species Hansenula lynferdii. Next base: position 74,441 of record JAKTWT010000089.1, on the reverse strand, counting down.
CAAACTCATCAATACTAAAATCCCAAAATTTAACATCATTTGGTTTTAAACTGATATGCTTTGTGGAATACTTATTACCACGATTATTACCTAACCAGACATCAAATCCCAGATCGTGTAATAAGAATGGTAAATTCTTATTCTTTTCGATATTTGTACACCAAATATCGGAACACATCAATAACCCATGGTGTAAGTAAACCACAGGCGCTCCAGTTCTTTTTGGCTTGATTCTGTGAACACAAAGTAAATAGCCATCTTTAGTCTCAACGATGTGATCATCAATCTCATGGCCAAATATATTCCCAATATCCAGAATGTTTTCAGAGTTTTTAATTTGATTTCTTAATTGTAACATCTCAATGTACTCTTTGGTCTTTGGGATCGCCAAACTTTCCTGATCATTTGGTGATAAAATGAAAAATGTATAAAATTGATTCAATATGTTGGTGAACAGATGTATAATAGAAGTTGGTAAGCATTTTGTTATTATTGATATTGTGAATTCAATGTAGGCAAATAGGAACGAAACAATAACCATTGGCCATTCCAAAAGGGAGAGTCTCCCCAACAGCGGTATAGACATAATGAATAGTGGTGATATGTGAAATGTGGATATATATGCCTATCTCGTTTTTCAGGGGCGAGTGGCTGATCTTTTATAAGAGATGTAGCAAACAAGTTGAGAATAATACCATGATGTATATGTTTTTCTCACCAGCCATCAAAACCTATGTGACAAAAGAATTCGCGGGTCTTATCAGATAAAGGTGGAGCTAGATTATTCTATTCATGTAGGAGTTTCGACTATCATTTATGAGATAGGCTGTAGTTTATGGATAATCAGACACTTTTGGTGGCTCTTCATGTTTATGTATTCATCTACAGTGGAAGTATAAAGGGTGTTGCAAAACATGAATCTCTAAAGGTGGTTCGTTATATGAGCTCAGATCTTTGAAGTTCCGGCACTCTTTAGACTTTATATTACTTTAAGGAAAGTCAAATCGTTGTTATCTGTATCTTGATCTGTATTTATTTAAAGCTCAAGAATCTGCGACTGTCAGATTGAAGAATTTAGGCGGTTATTCAAATTGATCATAGATTCTAGCAGCAGTACAATACTCTCAGCTGTCAACGATCAATACTCAATTAAAAATTTGTCTCTGTCAATGGCTTTGACTGTACTCATGGCCAATTAACAAGGTATTGATGAGACCTGTAACGTCTTGGAAGATGGCCAGCTCAAGATGAAGCTGCTAAATTGCATTCGAAACACCAGCACTTCACTCATCAACCCACAAGTAGTGCTCTTGCAACTTTTGATATTTAGTCACGTGACACGCACGTGACCATTTATCGGAGTCACCCTACTCCTGACATTAAGCTCGTCGCTTATTGGCTCCATTGCACCTTCAAACTCCCGAGCTCTCACTTTTTCGCAAAGAGATTCTCCAGATTTTTCGGTTCCGCTCCAGTCACACTTTTCTCAAGAACCCGATTTTCAACGGGGCCATTTATATAGGTAAAATATCAAGAGTTTCCATATATCAAATCTAATACCTTGTACATACTACTTTGTATTTACATTAAAATAACATCACATATATCACATAATGATCTCCACACGTTTAGGATTGGGTCTAATAAGACCAACAAATAAATTCTTACAACAAAGAACTACACAAATATTATCAAGATCATTAAACACAGTAACTACAACACATGAACGTGAACAAGAAATTTTAGTTGCTCAAAGAAAAAACAGACCATCCTCACCACATTTAACTATTTATCAACCACAATTAACTTGGTATGTCTCATCATTACATCGTGTTACTGGTGTTTTGTTAGCTGGTGCCTTTTATGGTGTTACCGTTGCTTATGCGGCTGGTGATTTATTTAATTTCCAAATTGATTCAAATGCCATCAGTGAATATTTCCATTCTTTAAGTGCTCCAGTTCAATATGGTATTAAAGCCACTGCTGCTTTCCCTTTTTTCTTACATGCCGCTAACGGTGTTAGACATTTGATATGGGATGCTGGTAAAGAATTAACCATCAAAGGTGTTTATAGAACTGGTTATGCTGTATTGGCATTCTCTGCTGTTGTGGGTACTTTCTACACTTTATATTAAACATTTATATCGGTAGATCTACGTATATCCGTATAGTTATTTAATCAGTCATTTATATATTATATCATATTTATAAACATTACTCATAATCGATAAATATTCTTTTTTGCATTCTACAAGTAGCATATATATATATAAGTTCATCAAACATTCATTAATAAACATTCTATTTAAATCATTAAAAATTGATCATCATCAAATTCATTCTTTATAAAAAAATTAACATCAAATTCATTATTATCATTATTATTACTACTAGTTGTTCCAGAGCTAGTAGATACTGTATTGTTTAATTTACCAAATTCATTATTCATCTCCATACCAATATGACCACTCTCCAAACAAAGACAATTTTCATCACCACATTGTTCACATATATCGAAAAGTGAAGTATTATTTGTTGTTGATCTTGATATCCCATTATCTAAAAATTCCATTGGTATTGACATTGTACGATCCAAACCTACACTTTTGAAAGGTTTGGTATCAGTGAAATGTTCAGGTTGTAAAGACATGGATCTTTCTAATTTCAACGTTTTGGATTTCTTGGTAAAATGTAAATCATCATCAAGTGTATCCTGTGGTGATGAAATTATTGATTCTAAGCTTGGTAAATTTGATACATTATTATTTTCCATGGCTCCAAGAGAGATTGGGCTTGGTGTATTATCTTCAGTTTTGACAAACGGTGGGATTGCCATTGGACTAAATTCTTGTTTAACTTTTGGTTGTATGTTTACTGTATTAATTTGTGCAGAGGATGAAGCAACATTAGTCTGAGCGGTTTGAGCTTGAGCAGCGGCAGCGGCAGCGGCCACAGCAGCAGCAGCTTGTTCTTTCTTTGTAGGTTTCTTCTTTCTGTACTGACGCTTAGTTCTTTTAACCAAGTGCTCCTGTTGAATGGTTTTAGGATCAATAGTACTTGGTGAGACTTCCCTTGAGGTAAAATTGGCTGGATTCACCGGTGTCGAAACTTCAGAGTTCAAATTTGAATCGATATGATGACTGGTTTGTAATAATTCAATTTCTGCTTTAAGTCTCTGTATAATATTTTTCAACTTTTGATTCTCCTCTGTAGCCGTATCTAATTGGTTTTTCAAAGAAATATCATTATCATTAGCATTCACATTATAGTCTAATTCTGATTTTGACTTGTACAAATTTAAATTTGTCAAATTGGAGCTCAAATTAGACATGTTTGATGTAGAGTTTGAATGGGTCATTGGCACATTAACCGTTTTGGATTGTCCTTGATTATTATTCGATGTAATCTTTTTCTGTTTATCAGAGGTTGGTTTTCTACCAGCTTTTGGTCTTGGAGGCAATACCCATTGTTTGGAAGTAATCACACATGGCATACTCTTGGTTTCACTATGATTTGAATCATGACCACTGTTTAATGAAGTTATCGTGCTTGTTGAATCTTTTCTTCCGCGGGAGAATTGTAAATCTATCGATGAGGACGAATTTGGTTTGGGTAAAACATGAACTGGCGGTTTTGGAGCAAGATTTAAAGGAACAGGTGCTATGGGAGTTAAATGGCTCCTATAGTTATGTGATTGTGACTTGACAATTGGCAAAGTATGATTCATTCTTGATTCCGCGCGTCTATAATGTTTCTCTATAATAAAACAAAAGCGATGATATTAACAAGCGAAAAAAAAAAACGTTAAAGTGTTTCCATATGAGCCATCAACAATCAGACTATAGAAATAAAGCTTTGAAGTGAATGTGGTTGCCTTGAGGTTCTTTGGAACAGTTTATAAACTCAAGGAAAAACTTTTCCTTTTCTTGTGTTTCGAAAATTCTTTGTATTATTTTGCAGTGTTGCAAACTCCAGTATGACTTTTCTCGAGAAACGCTAAAAAGACGATGGTAATCAATTTTGAGGTGACGATCTCTAACGAAGAAGCTGAAACTGAACAGGTTAACTGTGATGAGTGACGAGGGTACAAAGCAACAGTTTAACTAAAAACTGAAATTGAAGAACTCGTAAGTTACGACTCAAATACCAAATGATTCCTCGAGATTATCACGGTTACAGATTTGGTTTTTTTCGCTTCTTTATATCAAATTATTTACAAAAGTTCATATTTGGGATTTTGCGTGGGCGATTTTCCTTTTTCCAATTTTCCAAACGGGATCACCCTTAGGCAGAGGCCAGCCTGGGGCTAGGCAGAGGTGCGCTTTTCCCGCCTGGACTCTAGGCAGAAGCCAGTACAAAGGGTATGTAGGCTGCTTAATCTGGACTGCCCCTCGATCTTGCCCCCCTACGATTCGATACTCGTAAAGAGACTTATTGCTTTTTACACTATCCTTTGCTATGAAACATTCAAAAGTACAGCTATGAACATGCTCTTGTTGATAGGTTGTTTCGACCATGTTGCTATCAGATAAAAAAAACCACCTGGCTCTTGATGCTCTGCTCATCATCTGGCTAAAGCCACCTGCAAACCGTTTTTTGGGATTGGTAAGTCGCATCAATCCAGATTCCATTGGCTATCTGGATAAATTGACACCTACCCTTTAAAACGATAATCAACAATCAAGTCCCGATTCGAGTGGCTGTAGACGGTAAAAGGGGACCATATCAAGGCAGTACGAGCGGCCCTTATCTCATAGTCAAGTTCAATTGCCATGTCTTAGGTAATTGTCTATACGAGTGGTAAAAAGTGTAATCGCAGCTCGCCTGAAAGCGTACTCAATTACCTTTGATCCTACTACGTAGTTGCAGCTAAAGTACACCAGACATCAGATCTACAAGTTACCTCAAGTGAAGCTCGCTGGATTTCAGCCTCTGATCGCTACAGAGATTCAGCTTGTCGGTTATTTCCAAACGGCTCGCCAGATTCAATTGTTTCCTAGATAGCCTTCATCAGGACGAAACATCCTATTTACCCAGAGAATGTTGAAACGTTTGGTCAGCCTTGTGTACTGTGAAACTGTGTTGATGTCTCTAAACTCCTACAAAACTCTTGGTCTTTCTCGCGTCTGTCTACTAATCTGGAGGCCTGCCTATCTTTCCGGTTGTTTTAGCTGGTTCAGCCTAGAAGCGTCTGTCTAGACGATTTAAAGTTTGGGCCTGTCCACTGATTCGTTACGCCAAATTTGAGTGGGATGCAATTTGTTAAAACGACTCCGGAGAAAATTGGAACAGAAGTTGACGACACAAATTTAGATTCCGAGGAACCGAGTTCCGAATAAATCAAAGATTAGGTAATCGCCTTGAAGAATTCGCGGGTTTGGCTCTTCTTCCAGCAGACGTGATTTATGTTTTTAGATGTAAACAAAGAGGTTGAAGGTAGAGTTCATAGTAATACAACCACTCAAAATGCTCAGAAGATCCACCATTGGTAAAAACTCGTCATCCTTAAAACAAAGACAACTATCACATCTCCACTCACAGCTTGCTCAACTAGAAGCAAACTTGTCAGATTTTGAGAATTTGATCAAAATAACAACATTTCAAGCTGACTATATAAAGAAATTAGGTATAATGCATGGAAGTTTGTATGTATAAAATCAATCAATGCTCAAATTCATCCCACTAACCAATTTTTTAGATTCATGGCTAGTCATAAAGTCTTTGAAGAGGAAGTTAGAGCTCAAGAAAATTTGGATCAAGATGACGAAGATCAGGATGTTAGTATAACCATGGAAAGTGACAAATGATACCAAAATGAGGTCAATGAGGTAGTACTTCCTGGATTCCTCTACGCCTGGTGAATCTGGGAATGAATCTGGTGTTTAATAGAGCCAATGATGGTACATTTGTGAGATGTGTACTAGAACAAGTTGTGAGCCTGAACTTCGATATAGACGTGAGCAATATAGAAGAAGCGTCCAGCAGAATATCTAATGAAAGTGCTACTTTCCCTGAAGTGAGTTTCTGTCGAAACGATCTTTCAATGAAGCTTTGGATTTCTGTGTGTATAGTTCGCTTATAAAAATGCGTCCCAGCCGTCGAGTACTGGATCAGCAGATCAATAAATGGTAATATAACAATAAACTCGCAATTCAAAATCTGCGTAGTAACTATCCAGCTGTAGTAAGTACTCACTAAAAGCACTTTGATAGCATTAAAGTATATATACAACCTACAACTGAGTGTGTAGTATGTAGTGAAGTGTATATTGATTATGTAATCAAGCTTTAAATTCGTGGAAAATCTTTGGTGAAAAAAATCAATGATTAGAACATGAAGTGTACAATTTTAAAAGTCCTTTGGAACCTATCAATCAATTTATATCATTACTGGAATAATGCTTGGTGCATTTAGACAAACAGCAGTTGCCCTTGGTGGTCTATTATGGTATGTTTGGAGTAAACTGTCCAGATCATGTTTTGAAATGACTACTAACAAGTTTAGGAAATCACCATATAGAATGTCCAAACAACAAAAATTTAGATTAAGAAAAAGAATGCAAGCTGTTGATGAAGTGATAGAGACAATACATAAAGGTCTTGAATTGAAAGGACAAAAAAACGCTAAAGTGGATAAACTTCAATATAGTTATCCAAAAGAATCAGAATTAAGTCCAATTGATAAATATACCGTTTTCAGTAAAAAATCAAAAGGTTATAGAAAATCTGTTCATAAAGTTCCTAAATGGACTAAATTGTCAATGAGAGAAAATCCAAAATACTTCTAGGGATATTGGTGATGAAAAATTAATATGTATATTATGTAAATAGGTGTTACATTGAAAAATGACATAGGGCAGAAGTGTAGAAGAAAAAACCATTATTATGAATTGTACTTGGAAGTTCAAAACGGATACATAGAATAGATTAGAGGACATTAACGTTAAATTATACACACTCCGCTTCGTTGACGCTGATAGAGGATGTACCAAACTAGATGGAGCTGCGATTGGGACTTTCAAATTCACAACGATCTCTTTCACAACAATCTGGACCTAAAATGATTCCATAAATGACTCCATAAATGACTCCATAAATGCCACTCTTGTTTCCTAATAATCCTTTCATATAAGAAACCTCAATCAGTTTATCTTGTCAGTTATCTGAAATGGCTAATTCATTCGAATTGAGTTTTGGATATTAACTCTGCATTAATATAATTTGCTTTACGATCAAATTTGAAAGCAAACTAATTAAATTTTATCCCAGATATAGTTTGAAATGAAATAATCACTATATTTTTCATCTCCATAATTTAAGAAATCTGTTAAATTTTGTTCCTTATTATACAAAATCAATGTGTTTGATTTGATATCAATTTTCAAACCAAATTTTCTATAAACCATTAACTTTAATCTGTGATTTTTGTTAGTAAATCTTATATTGTGCGCTTTAAGGTGAAATACTTACACAACTGCATCTTTATCCTCATCATCATCAATGAAATTCAGATCTTCAATTTGTTTTTCTAGTGAGTTAAAATCATCAACAAGATGACTTAGGTTTGTAGATAAGTCTTGTTTGATTGATGTTAGTTCTTTAAGATTTTTGTTCATAGTTAGCTCAAGAGATTGATTTTTTCTTAAATTTGATTTGATCTCATTTCTGTTATCTGATGATTGTAAATTATCGAGGACTTGTGACTCTTGATGAAGTTTCTCAGAAAGTTCTAATGATGGCAGAGTTAGTCGAAGTTATCACTATTGGATTTAAGCAAAACTGCAACTCACCTTGAAGCTCTTTTTGTTCTGTTAAAATATTAGCATCGCGTTCATCTTTCAATAGCTTTAGATTCTCAGCGATACGGTCAATCGTATCCAAGTCTGTCTCAATGTCACAGCCTTCCAAAGTCTCTCTCAATAGTTCAGCAGGGTCAAGTTGTAGCATAGTAGAGTGCTTTGTAAATAATGTGTGGAAAAGTCAGTCTTTGAACAGAAACCAACCTTTGTTTACCTTTTTTTGGTGTTTACAATATTGTATATGCTGGAAATTCGCGGGCTGGATCTTGGTTACGTTCCACTGCTCCCATTTCTCATGAAAATTATATGGTGAGATTTACACAGCATTTATCTCGAGACGAACGAAACTATAAATATCCCACTTTTAGATCTCAAAATGGACAATCATAGTAGAAAGCTACCTGTGTGGGTGCTAACCCCTAATGAGGAGAAAGAGGCAAAAAAGAGATGGAAAGATTTCGCTTACAAGGCATGTGATGATGCAGTAAGAAGTATGTACCCAACATTGATATTCTTTGATGATGACATTAACATATTTAGGTTTCGTTGAATGTTCGAAGAAGAACGGTGTTTCTGTGCTATGGAACTGTTTAGACCAAAAATCACAAATGAATGCTTGTATAAGGGGGTATCAAGTTCCTGAAGAATTAGATGTACAAAGGGAAATATTAATTAAAGAGAAGATTGCAAAAATTGAAGCACAAAAAAATGAAACAAAATGAATGAATATAAATAAGTATTCTGAATGAGTCATGAAATAATAGAGAAATAAAGGTCAAATCTCATAAAAATATTGTTAAAATAATGAATATCTGTATATATAGCATCAAGGAATCAAGGTAAATGTCTTGGTTTGAATGAATATTGTAAAATCATTTTGACATATTGAATGCATATAATTTCGAGTGCATATTCATTTTCAGTATTTCAGAATAACTTATAGGAACCAAGATCGTGTACGTAGAATTGAAAGCACTTGAGTGCAGTGTTTGACCTGAAGTTTTCAAGTCCCTATCCATACTTTACACGATTACTCGGCCAGAATCACATACATAACAATATAATCTCTGTGAAGTTCATATTTGTAACCCATAATGAAAGCTAAAAGCTCGACGTTCCCAACATATGGAAACGGGATATGAAATATGAGATATGGAACTTGGAGAATTGGTAAGCGTTGAACATTAAATTTTCAACCTCAGACCATGCAATATTCGTTGGAGCTCATCACTCATCATGATCTGCCCGGGCTTATTAGCCTGAACGGGTCGTTTGCTTAGCAATTGTGTTAATAAGTGCTTACAATTATAGAGATTCTGCCCCTACCGCTGTCACTTCCCCAAATGCTGTCATCAATTCTCCAAACGTTGAGCCTATCGTTTCCTAATTGTGCAACAGAATACATATAATCTTGAGGTAATTGGATCATACACTACCTTTTGTCACTAGATTAAGTTGGGGAACAGCTCTTTATTGGTTGTTGCTTTTGTAAAGGCACGTCATATAGAGATTTGTCATATACAAGTATACAAAACTGTTAGTAATTGCTCCCCACCTTCACACCTAGAACCAGCTACGCTATGAAATCACTGATAAGCTCATGTGGCATGAGTAATTAGAAATGTGGAGCTCTTCTGATCTGGAAAATGGATATAAATTGAGACAAATTCCAACCAATCTCAGGGAGGTTTAATTTTCTATCTCACTATCAAGTTGATTTGATTATAACTATATCTTGAATCAACAATTTTTAACAATGTCAGGAATCTTTGATAAATATTTAAACATGATTAACGGGTCCAAACATACCCATGGCCAAATGAACACAAAGACCAATTCAGGTGTTCAAAGTTACTACCAAAACAGTAAAGAGAAATATATCCCATATGAAAGAAGAAGATCATCAGCTACATCAGTGGATGGTGAAAGAAGTGGCTCTGTTTCATCTGAAAGCGGTGCAGATAGAAGTATGAGTTCATCAGGCAACCCATTCAACAATCCAGGTTTGGTTCAAAATGAAGAGGTTAAAAAGGTTTTGATGGAACCAAATAACAGGGTTAATTTTTAGGCTGTTGCTGAACTTTTGATTTTTAATCATCAACTGCTGTAACGAAATGATTTGACATGACAGATAAATGACGCATTGCTAATTTGGTTTTACATACTTTGGAAATATAGGTAACTAGTTTGTTCAATACAAAAACATTGTAGATTAAAGTAAGATCTCAGTTTACAGAGGCGTAGAAAAGCGCGAAACAATGTTAGATGATACTACCGCTAAAATTGCTATCGTTACACGGAATAAAGCAGCATTAATGAACTATGAGCTAGCAAAAGTGAATCTCAATTTATCAGCAACAATAACAATAACAATCCATCACTATCATCCCATCTGGACCCTTCAATTATCACCAAAAACCACTAAGAAGCCACCGCGAATTATTTAGTAGCTCTTTTGTTCGGCGCAGCAGCTGATATAAGATCCGGCATTATCGAAAAAAGGACAACTTGTAGAGAGTTTCAAAATTGATCCATAACATTTGCTTATACAACAAACCTCAACTCAACTAGTGTGCTACACTTAATCACTACTCATAGATATTCACTCATTGATACGACAAAAGACGCTGTCTTTCATATTTCAAAATGGGTATTACTAAGAGAGTCGGTAGATCCAATAAGCAACAGCCACCAAAGAGGAATGGTATTCAAAAGGCAACTTTTGATGTTGGAAAGAAGAAAGAAGTTGGTGTTTCAGATTTAACTCTTCTTACAAAGATTTCTGATGAATCGATCAACGATAACTTGAAAAAAAGATTCGACAATGGTACAATTTATACATATATCGGCCATGTCTTGATTTCGGTCAATCCATTTAGAGACTTGGGTATCTATACGGATCAAGTATTACAATCTTACCAGGGGAAAAACAGATTAGAAGTGCCACCGCATGTTTTCTCTATCGCTGAATCAATGTTCTACAACTTGAAAGCCTATAATGAATCGCAATGTGTTATCATTTCGGGTGAATCTGGTGCTGGTAAAACTGAAGCTGCAAAGAGAATCATGCAATATGTTGCTGCTGTTTCCGGTTCAAGCTCTTCATCTCAACAAATTCAACAGATCAAAGATATTGTATTGGCTACCAACCCTTTGCTTGAGTCATTCGGTTGTGCTAAAACTTTAAGAAATAATAACAGTTCAAGACATGGTAAATACTTGGAAATTCAATTCAATTCTCAATTTGAGCCAGTCAGTGGTAATATTACAAACTATTTACTTGAAAAGCAAAGAGTTGTCGGTCAAATTAAAAACGAAAGAAATTTCCATATTTTCTATCAATTCACTAAAGGTGCATCTGAAAATTATAGACAAACTTTTGGTGTCCAAGAACCAGATCGTTATGTCTACACTTCTAAAGCCGGTTGTATCACAGTGGATTCCATTGATGATTTGAAAGACTTTAAAGATACAATTGCTGCTATGCAAACCATTGGTGTTACACAACCTGAACAAGATGAAATTTTTAGAATTCTTGCAGCAATTTTATGGATTGGTAACATCACATTTATTGAAAATGAAGAAGGTAATTCACAGGTCCGTGATACTTCCGTCACTGATTTTGTTGCTTACTTATTACAAGTTGATTCAGAAATGTTGATCAAATCAGTTACTGAACGTATTATGGAAACTTCACATGGTATGAGAAGAGGATCTGTTTATGATGTTCCATTAAACGTTACACAAGCGCTTGCAGTGAGAGACGCTTTGGCTAAAGGTCTATATAACAATCTTTTCGATTGGATTGTGGCTAGAGTCAACAAATCATTACAAACCATTGGAGGTGCATCCAAATCAATTGGTATTTTAGATATTTATGGGTTTGAAATTTTTGAACATAATTCATTCGAACAAATTTGTATTAATTATGTTAATGAAAAATTACAACAAATTTTCATTCAATTAACTTTAAAATCTGAACAAGATGAATATGTGAAAGAACAAATCCAATGGACACCAATCAATTATTTCAACAATAAAGTTGTTTGTGATTTGATTGAATCCAAGAGACCACCTGGTATTTTCGCTGCTTTAAACGATTCATGTGCCACTGCACATGCTGATTCTAGTGCAGCAGATCAATCATTTGCACAAAGATTAAATCTTGTCACTTCAAACAAACATTTCGAATTAAGACAATCCAAATTCTTAATTAAACATTATGCAGGTGATGTGACTTATGATATTAACGGTATGACTGATAAGAACAAGGATCAAATGTTGAAAGATTTATTGGATATGTTGGGTACATCATCTAATGACTTTTTACATATTTTGTTCCCAGAGACTGTGGATCAAGGTTCCAAGAGAAGACCTCCTACAGCTGGTGATAAAATCATTAAGAGTGCTAATGAATTGGTTGATACTCTTTCCAAAGCTTCACCGTCATATATTAGAACAATCAAACCTAATCAAAATAGATCACCATCTGAGTATGATGAAAAACAAGTATTGCATCAAGTTAAATATTTAGGTTTACAAGAAAATGTTCGTATTAGAAGAGCAGGTTTTGCATATCGTCAAACTTTTGATAAGTTTGCTGAAAGATTTTATCTACTATCTCCAAAATGTTCATATGCTGGTGATTATATTTGGGAAGGTGATGCTAAAACCGGTGTTGTACAAATCTTGAAAGATGCTGGTATTCCAACATCGGAATATCAAATGGGTGTTAGTAAAGTTTTCATCAAAACACCTGAAACTTTGTTTGGTTTAGAAAGTTTAAGAGATAGATATTGGTATAATATGGCTGCAAGAATTCAAAGAGCTTGGAGACGTTATCAAAAAAGAAAAATTGATAGTGCAATTAAGATTCAAAGAACTTGGAGAGAGAAAAAAGGTGGTAATCAATATGAAAAATTACGTGATTATGGTAATCAACTTTTAGGTTCAAGAAAAGAACGTCGTTCAATGTCATTATTAGGTTATAGAGCATTTTTGGGTGATTATCTATGTGCAAATGAACATAATACCAGAGGTTCTTTCATTAAAAATCAAGTTGGTATTAAGGATAAGATTATATTTTCTTCAAATGCTGAAACATTGCATGCTAAGTTTGGTAGATCATCGCAAAGAGTCCCAAGAACTGTATTTGTCACTTCAAGTTCAATTTATGTTGTTGCCCATCAGGTCATTGAAAGAAAAGTTTCATACACTTTAGAAAGTTCAATTCCAATTTCCAATATTAGTTATTTGGGATTATCGAACTTACAAGATGATTGGGTTGCAATTTCATTGAAAAATTCTACCATACCTGATCCATTTTTGAATATTCCTTTCAAGACCGAATTCGTTACACATTTGAAAAAATTGAATAATGGTATCAGAGTGGAAGTGGACACTACAATTAAATATCAGAAAAAACCAGGAAAATATCATACTGTTAAGACTCAAGTCAGTGCCACTGCACCAATTCACAGTGATTTTTATAAATCTGGTACTATTCAAGTACGTCATGGTAATCCAGCTAGTTCAAGATCTCATCAAAAACCAAAGAGAAAAGCCACAAGTATTGATAAATTAGATTTTACACCAAGACAGCGCAATACAAACATTCCAACAAGTCAACCTCGTGCTACTAGAAAAGTTCCACCACCTGCTCCTGGTGCGTTCCAAGTCCCACAACAACAACAACAACAACAACAACAACCAGCATCTTATAGTGCCAGTGCAGCACCTACCACATCTAACAATACACAATCTGTTGCTGCTGCTTCTGCTGCTTATCATCCAAATCAACAACATGCTGTTCCACCTCAAACAACACAAAGAAAAGTTCCACCACCAAGACCTGCAAAGAAGAGTGTACCACAACCACCTCAAAGACATCATCAACAACCTCAGGCACCAGTGCAGACACAACAACCAGTGGCCAAATCTACACCACCTCCACCGCCTCCACCTCCTCCAGCTGCTGCTAAGCCAAAAGATCCTACATTTAAAGCTGCTTATGACTTCGTTGGAACAGGTAGTGGATCAGAGCTACCAATCTCCAAAGATCAAATTGTATACATTTTGAGAAAAGAACAGAATGGATGGTGGCTAGCTAAAACATTAGATGGTTCCAAAGAAGGTTGGGTTCCTGGTTCCTATGTTGTGGAATGTGAGGCACCAAGTCAGGCACCTACACCTGTCGCATCACAGACCAACAGCTATGTCAATGGTAATGACAGATCTACACCTGCAACTACAACAGCCTCTTCGGAGAATAATTTAGCTGGTGGATTAGCAGCTGCGTTAATGGCTAAGAAACAAGAAGAGAGCTCATTAGCTGGTGGGTTAGCTGCTGCGCTGAAAGACCGTGCGGGCAAGATGAATGCTGATAGTGATGAAGAAGAGGAAGATGACGATTGGTGATAGATGTACAGTAATGTAATGGACATATTCTTCCCAGTGTATTGAGTAGTTACTAGTTACTTCACGGTATTCGGTATTCGGTTCCCGTGTAGGGCGTGACCAGGGCTCAAACGCTCAAACGCGCTTTTTCTGGTGCTTATTTGCGGCTAAACTCCTGAAGTGTAAAAAACAAACGGCGATGAATATTGTGAATCATTTTCTTGTATGAGTGGAAAATAATAGAGAAATAGGCGAAATGGAACTGTGAACAAGTGATGACTAATTATGAGTTGTACTATTGATTGTTGTATAAGAAAGGAGTCTGTCGCTTGAGTTGCAACATTGTTAGTGTACCAAGACAATTTATAACATTGCACAGATCTGGTTATGGTTAAAGATGCAAGATATCGAGCAAGTCATAGAGGAACCAAAAGATCAACAAGTGGTGAATCAAAACAATAACTTTGATAAAGCCAAGAATGATGCGGCTGTGGATGTTATAGAGGAAGATGAATATCCAGAAGGTGGTAAAGGATGGCTTGTTGTCGTGGGGAGTGGATTAGGTACAACAATGGGGTATGGTATGGTTAATACATACGGTACTTTCCAAACATACTATCAAAATGAGTTATACCCAAACAGTTCATCTCAATCATTAGCATTGATTGGAGCTACACAGGCATGCTTCCTATATATATTACATCCACTTTTACTACCATTGATTCATTGTATCGGTATTAGATCACAACTAACTATAGGTTGTCTTTTACAGATTGTTAGCTTTTTCGGATTATCCACTGCAACAAGTGATTCAATATGGAAAGTATATTTTTTCCAGGCTATTCTATATTCTATTGGTAATGCGATGGTTTTCGTATGTTGTATCCAAAGTACATCAGAATGGTTTAATAAAAAACGTGCATTTGCATACTCAATATGTTTTGTCTTCAGTTGTGCAGGTGGTGTTATATGGCCATTAGTTTTCAAATATATGATTGATGATCATGGATTTAAATGGACTACAATGACAATGGCTTTTGTGTATATCCCAATCAGTGTCCTTGTGGTCACATTGACACCAATGAGATTGGAACAAAGGCATATTCATAAGCCACAAACATTGGCTAATTCCACTTTTGGCTGGGAAAAATTAAAAAATTATCCATATACAGTGATAAATAATGCTTCAAGATGGAGTCCAGTATTGAAAGATTGGAAATTTCTATTGTTTTTATTTTCAAATATCCTTGGTGGTATTGGGATATTTCCAGCTATTTTCTACTTGGATTATTACGGTGATTTGATAGCTCCAAAGGCAAAGATTGTTACATATTATGTTATGATGTACAACGCTATAGGGATCCCAGGAAGAGTTATCCCAGGTATATTGGCTGATAAATTTGGTAGGGGTAATATCTTAATTATATGGTTGATGCTTTCATCAGTGTCAATTTTGGGATTATGGATGGGATCTATAAAGAATGAAGATTTAAACTTGTATACTGGATTCATCCTACTTTTTGGATTTTCAGTAGGGCCATATTTCTCTTTAGCTCCAGCATGTCTGGGTCAATGGTTTGGTTATATAGAAGATGCAGATGCTAAAATGGGATTGTATTTATTATCATTAGCACCTGGATCTATGGTTGGGAGTGTTATTGCAGGATCATTTGTCCCCGTGGAGACTGGTGATCGTGCTACATTAATTTTATCTTTTTATAAATTGACCGGGTTTGCCGGTGCAATGATTATGGGGGAAGTGTTGGTATTAATATTTATAAGGCTATCAACGGATAGAAGACCATTGGCATATATTTGATACTTGAGGCTAATAACATGGCATCTTTAATCAATGAAAACTGTAGATGTTTTATACCATCGGATATAATCGCCCTTCTCAAATGATTTAATTTTTTCGTACCAGCCTACAAGGGAAAACATCAAAAGAGTTAATCTTTCCATTATTCTACATTCTACTATACTTAATTGAACTGAATCAGATGATGAAGCCCTGCGCTGGTTCTTTTGTGGTCTATTGTCTCACTGGTTGTCGCTGGGAAGGGATTGAAGACTTTGCCTCGCTTAACTGACAATAGTCAGTGCAGTGGGATTAAAGTCACCAATGCTAAAGAAGATACAAATGTGTTGATTTATCGTATGGATGACGCTGGGCTACAAACATTTCAAGCGGCCTTTCTATGAACTTTGTTTTCGAGACAGAAGTAAGCTTCAAGACCAGCTCTTCATGTGTACACCTAATCAAGGCTTTACGTTGGATAACAGATACAAGATTGGAAGCATTATCAATACTTTTGTTAGCGACGGTGCAGAACTGAAGTTCTATGATTACTATCATGGAACATATTGCTTGATTGATTATCACCCCAAGAACAACTCTCAACTAGTGATCAGATTTGCTCGAAACCTCAATTGAGCTGCACTATGATGATGTTTAATTTCTTCGTTTTGTGAATTTGGTTACTAAACACCAATGTTATAAATGATGGGAGCTCCAATGTTTATCAATGCTTTCATCCCCTTATAGTATTGACCTCTATTGGATCTCAGTTACTAAGAATTTCTAAATGGGCTATTGGCTCTGAAAGAACTCTCACTATTTGATTGGATTGTGGTGAAGAGAAAGACCAGCATCTGAAACAATTTTCCCACGATGTAATAGCCACTCTGAACCCCAGTGGAGATTCTATAATAGGGACTGACAGTTCAAAAAAGACTAAGTAGTAAGAGCTGTTTGAGACTGTTCCACTGAGCCAATTCAATTCTATTGAATTAGAATCTATACATACAATATAACTTATGGGAAACATTTTTGCTCCAAATATAGTAGCCAGATAAGATCTCAACCCACCATACGTTATAACCTTGACCCAAAATTTGCTCTGATATATAGAAAACTTTAGAATAGAATCTCCTGAAGAGTTTAATTGAGACCAAAAGAATGAGTATATAATTTCTCAAATTTAAATTCACTTTAACAATATTCGAATTTTCAAATTGGCTAGACTACCTTGAGTGATCACATCAGTCATTTCCACAAGCATAAGTAGAGATTGTAGATCCGCTTCAATGTCAATCGTATACTTTCTTATAAATGTCATGCTATTGTTCATTCTCTATAGATTTCATATTTCACTGTTAGCTGTTAGCTGATGCTTGCTTACCTAACCATTAAGCCTTACCAAATTGTATTTTTACAGCGATTGCTAATCGATAAGTTATAAGTAATGACACAAAACAGTGCAAGCTTGAGCCAGTAGAGATGTTTAACATAGATACAATGGACAAGGCTACGCAGTAAACTACTCTAAACATTTACCAAACAGAGAATAATGAATCATGAGCTGTTTGTTGTATGAATGCAGGGAAATAATAGAGAAATAGACGTTAGGCGAGATGCCACTGTGGAGTCTGGACAAGCGATGACTAATTGGGTTTGAGTTAAATGTTGTATAAGAAAGAAGTAAGTCGCCTGGCTTGTATATTGATAGTGGGTCTTCTATAACGTTGCTGCACAGATCTGGTTGAAGATGCAAGATATCGAGCAAGTGAGAGAGGAACCAAAAGATCAACAACTGGTGAATCAGGAGAACAATGTTGACAAAGCCAAGAATGATACGGCTGTGGATGTGACAGATGAAGATGAATATCCAGAAGGTGGTAAAGGATGGCTTGTTGTCGTGGGGAGTGGACTAGATACAACAATGGGGTACGGTTTGGTAAACACATATGGAGCTTTCCAAACGTATTATCAAAATAAACTATACCCAAACAGTTCATCTCAATCATTAGCTTTGATTGGAGCTACACAGGCATGTTTACTATACATTTTACATCCACTTTTACTCCCATTGATTCATTGTATTGGCATTAGATCACAACTCACTATAGGATGTCTTTTACAAATTGTTAGCTTGTTTGGGTTATCCACTGCAACGAGTGATTCAATATGGAAAGTGTATTTTTTCCAAGCTATTTTGTTTTCGATTGGTAATGCAATGGTTTTTGTATGTTGTATTCAAAGTACATCAGAATGGTTTAACAAGAAGCGTGCATTTGCATATTCAATATGTTTTGTTTTCAGTTGTGCCGGTAGTATAATATGGCCATTGGTTTTCAAATATATGATTGATGATCATGGATTTAAATGGACTACAATGACAATGGCTTTTGTCAGTATCCCAATCAGTGCCCTGGTGGTTACACTAACACCAATGAGATTGGAACAAAGACATGTTCATAAGCCTCAAACATTGGCAAATTCCACTTTTAGTTGGGAAAAATTAAAAAATTATCCATATACAGTGATAAATAACGCTTCAAGATGGAGTCCTGTATTGAAAGACTGGAAGTTTTTATTGTTTTTATTTTCAAATATCCTTGGTGGTATTGGTATCTTTCCAGCTATTTTCTATTTGGATTATTACGGTGATTTGATAGCTCCAAAGGCAAAAATTGTTACATATTATGTGATGATGTATAGCGCTATAGGTATTCCAGGAAGAGTGATCCCAGGGTTATTGGCTGATAAATTTGGTAGGGGTAATATATTAATTATATGGTTAATGCTTTCATCTGTTTCTATTTTGGGATTATGGATAGGATCTATCAAGAATGAGGATATCAACTTATATACCGGATTCATTTTATTATTTGGATTTTCAGCGGGGCCTTATTTCTCCCTGGGTCCAGCTTGTCTTGGTCAATGGTTTGATTATATCGAAGATACTGATGCTAAAATGGGATTGTATCTATTATCATTAGCACCTGGATCTATGGTCGGGAGTGTTATTGCAGGATCATTTGTCCCCGTGGAGACTGGTGATCGTGCTACAATAATTTTATCTTTTTACAAATTGGCTGGGTTTACAGGTGCAATGATTATGGGGGAAGTGTTGGTATTAATCTTTATAAGGCTATCAATCGAGAGAAGACTATTGGCATATGTTTAGTTATAAATGTTATAAATAGCATCTAGAGCGATCATTATGAGAGAGGTATTAAAATAGTGCTCAGATACACTCGTCCTTATGGCGGTAGATCAGCTTGTTTTAAGTCGATATATATTGGAAATTTCATGATGCTGGTTGTCAAGGGAATTTACTAGTAATCTAGAATAGAGACTGACATGGCTCAGAAAAGACTCAATAGTTAAAGCTGTTTAAGAATTAGAAACAATAGTTTGACGTTCCAAATATATATAGTAGCCAGATAAGATCTCAGCCCGCCATACAAGCTTAACTCAAAATGACGTCGCGACTCGCAGGAGATTGCTAATCGATAAGTTATCAATAATGACACAATTAGTGAAACAACACAAGCTTGCGCCAGCAGATGTAATTGAAATACTAGAGACAAGAGAGGAAAGGCTAGACAACAGACAGCTCTATACAATTACGAGGCAGGAAATTAGACAGCAAATACTTTGGAATCATCTCCTTCTCGTTTCCAGCCTAGCACCCAAATTGGCACATTTTCCCGGTACGCGCCACACCATTACGCCCTTTTGGGCAAACAGTGTTCGCCACTTTCGGCGGCATTTATATATCAAGCGAGCACTTTGCCATCCTCCAGATTTCTCCCTAGAAAACATCTCACACTTGATAAAACCCACTGGAACCCCCACTTATCCAACACATTCTTTAATTTTGGAAGGGCTACTCCAAGGAATCAACACTACACAAGGAACCAACACTCGACAACCATGAAGTTCACTGCTCTCTACTCATTAGCAGTTGCTCTCTTAGCATTCGCAGACTCTACAGATGCTAAAGTTCACAATGCTAAAATCCACAAGCGTCCAATCGATGATCAATTGAAAGATGCCACTTTTGATGAACACGTTCGTCAAATGGGCCAAAAATATTTGGGTCTTTTCCAAAAGGCTTACCCAGAATCTGAATTACCAGGTATCTTGGGTACTCATGAAACCCCATTAACCAATTATTTGAATGCTCAATATTATACTGAGATTCAAATTGGTACCCCAGGACAACCTTTTAAAGTTATTTTAGATACAGGTTCTTCAAATTTGTGGGTTCCAAGTACTGATTGTTCTTCATTGGCTTGTTATTTGCATTCCAAATATGACCATGAAGCTTCTTCAACTTATAAATCCAATGGCTCAGATTTTGCCATTAGATATGGTTCCGGTTCATTAGAAGGTTATGTCTCTCAAGATACTTTACAATTGGGTGATTTGATCATTCCAAAGCAAGATTTCGCCGAAGCTACCAGTGAACCAGGTTTGGCTTTTGCATTTGGTAAATTTGATGGTATCTTGGGTTTAGCTTATGATACAATCTCTGTTAACAAGATTGTTCCACCAGTCTATAGAGCTATTAACGCTGGGTTGTTAGATGAACCAAAATTCGCATTCTACTTGGGTGATAGCGATAAAAGTGAAGATGGTGGTGTTGCCACATTTGGTGGATATGATGAATCCAAATATAGTGGTAAAATCACTTGGTTACCAGTTCGTCGTAAGGCTTATTGGGAAGTTAAATTTAATGGTATTGGATTAGGTGATGAATATGCTGAATTAGAAAACACTGGTGCTGCCATTGATACTGGTACTTCATTAATTGCTTTACCATCAGGATTAGCTGAAATCTTAAACTCTGAAATCGGTGCTAAAAAGGGATGGTCAGGTCAATACTCTGTTGATTGTGAAACTAGAGATAGCTTACCAGATTTAACTTTCAACTTGGATGGTTACAATTTCACCATTGGTCCATATGATTACACTTTGGAAGTTTCAGGTTCATGTATCTCTTCATTCACTCCATTAGATTTCCCAGCTCCAATTGGTCCATTGGCCATCTTGGGTGATTCATTCCTACGTAAATTCTATTCAATTTACGATATTGGTAATGATGCTGTTGGTTTAGCTAAAGCTGCCTAGATTCCCAATATCCATTCTTTATATACAACACTATTCAAAACAAAACAAAAAAATAATGTTGGCTGGCTATTGAAGATATACACTATACAGCAGGGCTTTATATTTTTATAACTTTTTAATTCTTTTTATGACCTTCAAGATTTCTTTTAATGTTATGTATCAGTTTGTTGTTAATTGCCAGCGAAACACCACTCCTTTCTCCTTCTTTCATACTTTGTGAAAATATTCTTTTTACAGATTCTTCAACCTGTAATGGACTGTAGCCCTTTTCCAGTTCACTCAAAATGGTAGCTTTAAGAAAGTGAGCAGGTCTTGATGCCTGTATCTCTCGAAGGTCATGATTATGAGTTTCACTGATCTCCATCGATACTATCTTAGTTGTGAAATTCACAATTAATTTAAATGTTGCTGGACAAAAGAAGTCTTTTCGTGTTTTGGTGACTCTAACTGCTGGAGTTTTTGATTCATTATAATCATTCTGACTTTCTTCGTCATTAGAGTGGTTTAAAGAACATTTATAATGTGATGTAGTGATATATTGATGTTTCTTTATTATGGATCTCAACCCGTGGGACCTGTAATATAGATGTTCCACTATTGGCCATAATTTGGCAAATTGATATAATGTCATAGATATCTTGTTGGCATCTTTCCCTCTAAATACAACATGTGACCAACAACTAGCTGGCGCTTTTTGGCAATTGTTGTGGAAAATATCATCACGAACATCTAAAAGATTTGAAAATTCTTTGAGGTTTTGTTCGTTGATTTTCCAATGTTCATTGATATGTTTCAGCAATAATGGTAAGCTTTCAAAGGAGAACAAATCATCATTAATGGCACCAACAAAGTCTGTGATGAAGTCTTTGGGAACAGAAGAATCTAAGTCCATGTTTTCTGGTGACGCGTACGCGTACACTGTACAAGTTCACTTAGATGAATGGTTGTGGACAAAGCTAAAGAGACAATGTTGGTACTTCTGATCCTAAACTGAAATGCAAAAAAATTATATTATACCTAGAACACCATTTGCTTAAACACAGCTAAGCTAGTTGTAGTTGATGTTGTTGTTCCTAGGTGAAAGAATAAAGAATATGTTTTGATTTTTATTCGAGTACTTTTGGATTTGTTTACATTTTAATTCCGACCTAGATAATGCCAGCCACCAAGTATCTGTACTAAAATATATTAGATGTAGTACTACTACCACGATTTCGCCATAACTCTCCAGTGAATCAATCTATGCCTTTTTGATATGATATTTGCTTTGTTTTGCTTTGTTATATTAGAGTGTGTCTACCATTTCCGCGAAAATTATTCTTTGCCTGTTTGTTTACATTTCCCACATACTATTATATTTTCAGATTCAAGCATTATCTTTGTGAAGAGGTACAAATAACGTACACCAACTACGTCTATATTCCCATTCGAGACACTGCTCTAAAATGTACTCACGGAGTCAAACACCTAGGCGTCAGTACCAATCTGGTCTGCCATCAACACCAAATCTCAGACCGAGTTCAAGGGCAAATACACCATCAAGTGCATTTAGACCACCAAGTACAATTTCAAGATATGATAGACAATTTTCTCCAGTGAGGGAACGTCCAAGCAGTGCAATGTCTCTTGGATCGTCAAGACCTCAGACCCCTTCATTTGTCTCACAATCACAACCTTACACGGGGACAATATCTGTTGCAGTTAGAGCTAAACCATCTAGTACATTTATAAAAGATCCTTGGTTTTTAACAAATGACTCTATCGAACATGGTGAAATTGGTGAATTCAAATTTGATCATGTTTTTCACCCATCAGTGAGCAATGAGGAAGTTTATGATAAAACAGTGAAATCTTCAATAAATTCACTAATGGATGGATATAATGCCACGGTTTTCGCATATGGTATGACAGGTTCAGGTAAAACATATTCAATGTCCGGTACACGTGAAGAGCCTGGTGTGATTCCATTATCAGTTAGTGAAATTTTCAGACATATCTCTAACTCTGATAAGGAAATATATAAACATGAGTTGAAAGTTTCATACTTAGAGATTTATAATGAAAGAATTTTTGATTTGTTGAATATGAATTCATTATCAAATCCATTGATAAACAATGCTCAAACAGAATTGAAAATAAGAGATGTCCCAGGATATGGTGTTAAAGTCATCGGTCTGGTTGAAGAACCAGTAACTACTGAACAAGAACTCTTGACAATTATACATAAAGGTGATTTAAACAGAAGAACTGGTGAAACTGATTTCAACGCTAGAAGTTCTCGTTCACATGCTATTGTGTTAGTTAGAGTCTCTACAACAAATGTCGTCACAGGGATTGAAACAATGAGTACATTATCACTGTGTGATTTGGCTGGGTCGGAAAGAGCAACTGCACAACAAGAACGTCGTAAAGAAGGTTCATTCATTAATAAATCATTATTGGCTTTGGGGAGTGTTATCGTGAAATTATCATCGGCATCATCAAGCTCCGGTCATATACCATATAGAGATTCAAAATTAACAAGAATCTTACAACCAGCCCTATCAGGTGATTCACTTGTTTGTGTGCTTTGTACAATTCATACAAGTCAAACTGCATTGGCTGAAACTGTTAACACTGTGAGATTTGCCGCTAGAGCTAAGAATATTAGCTTAACAGTAAGGAAACATGAAGTTGATGGTAATAGTGAAAAGGATAGAATCATTGAGAAATTAAGACTACAAGTTGAAAATCAAGCTGAGGAGATTCAAAGTCTCAAAGAAAACAAACAAACTATTGACCCTTCAAGAGTGAACTCAATAACTCCTACCCCTGTGAATGATCATGTCCAAGAGGAGATTACACAACTCTTAGCTGAAAATCGTATTTTAATTGAAAGACTTGAACAACATAAGAGATTAATTGATGAGAAAAATGCCGAAAAAGTTGTTTTGAAAAATGATATTATTAATGATATGCTATCAAGATTAAGTGATCATGATATGGGAGAATCAGGTGAACAACTAATACTCAAAGTTGAAGAACTTTTCAAGAAAACTTATGCAGAGATTGAAGAGTATAAATCATACATCAGTCATTTGGAGAATCAGTTAAAATTGAAATTACAAAACAAATCTGGATCCGAATCTGAAAATTCACATCCACATCAAAACTCTGATATCTTTTCACCAAGTAAACATGTCTCAGATAACGATGTGGATATGATTATGAAAGAGCAGGAAGATGAAATTTTTGAACTGAAACAAGAGCTGAAAAACAAGGAAAAAGTTATCAGAGCTCTTCAATCTGCTAAACGTGTAAGAGAAGGACTTATGAGCACAATCAACTCAAATGAATCACGAAGAGAATCAGGAAGACATGAATCTCTTAGGCCTTTGAACACTGATCATCTGAGTAATTTACCAGATAATCATAAATTAAGACCAATATAAACAGAAACAATCATACCCAATTACATTGTATAAATATATTAATCAAATAAAACATTTCAGTTCCTAATCAATATCGTCAGTACTACACGTATTTTAAGCATCATGACATTATATATTTCAGCATATACAGTTCTCTAATAATCCAACTCTATAACTTCGTTTTGCTTCTTCTGTGGTTTAGCATTCGGCACAGTGTCTATTCTATCATCCCTTTTCTTATATTGCGTGGATTTGAACTGTTCAGCTTCTTTAAATTGTAAATTATTATCAAAAGTTACATTTGTATCAATAGGTGTTTGACCCTCGGCATATTGATAATTCTCTGGCATGAATTTATCACCCCAAAATGCCGTTATACCTTTGATAAACCCTTCACAATATGTATACAAGATCCGACATTTGGCATCATCGCCAAATACCTCACGTGTAACTTGTGATAATTTTTCCAGATTGGAGTTTCTCGGTAGGAATAAGACAATATTTGGTGTTATTTCCTTAAATGAGATGAGAAGTTCCTTGATAGGTAATGGTAGTAATAAGTCAAGATCGAAAAAATCTTTACCTTTATAAGCTGGTCCTCCCCATGGTGGTGAACAGAAAATCAAATCCACTTCATCTTTGAGATATTTATAGTAATCTGTTCCCTGAAGTTTGGTCCAGTCAGCCTGTACACATTCAATTTTCTCACCCACACCGTATATCTCACAATTCTTCTTTGTGCAAAATAAATTATCATCATTAATATCTATAGCGATAACTTTATCAAATTTTCTACCAAATTGTATAGAATTCCCACCTCCACCACAGCATATATCCGCAATGGTTTTCAATTCTGGATTACAAGCTTTTATAAATTTTGCAACAAATAGGGCAATGTCTTCCGGTGTAACTGAATACCAAAGTTTAGAAGTCATAAATACACCTTGATCAAATTTTTTGAAAAGAGAATAACGCTGCTTCCAGAATTTCTTGGTATCTTTGGGTAGTCTATCATATGTCAAATGGTATTTACTCTCTTGTGTGAATTTTTCCAATTCGGCTTGATACCAATCATATGTCTGTTTATATCCCTCTTGGTAACCAGCATCATAACCAGTATTATAACCTTCATTGTAATTGACATCTTCTTCATTTTCGCCTTCATCTTTTTCTTCATAATCACCTTCATCATAATCCTCCTGTTCTTCTTCGTATTCATCCATTTCCACATCTCCATTATCATGCTGATTCTCTGCTTGTTCGGTTTGATATTCAGTGCTTTCAGGGTATGTCTGATCATACCCATCCTGATAAAGTCCTTCGTGTGTCTGATAATCTACATTGGCTCCTTCCGCTATTGGATATTGTTGATAATCATAAACCAAATTATTATCTGTGATATATTCTTGATTATAATATTGTTGATCTCCATCTTGATAATAGTAATATTGACCATCTGAAGCATAATACCCTGGTGCATTCTCTATCATGTTATTTTCCTGCGAGATCGATGTCTCTTTGTAGAATGGTTCTTCTTCAGGCCCGCTATTATCCTCACTTAACGCATTCTCAGTTTGAACCTCTTTCTCAACCACTGGGATCTCTTCATTATCCTGTCTTGTGGGATTTGGTTTACTAGCAGTAAGTCCCATATTTCATGTGCTGATCTGATATGCCAGAAAATAACAATTCAACAGTTCTAAAGCCCTGTTGAATCTGAGCTTCTTTGCAAGATCAATAGCATTACTATAATATAAATTTGTATTATAAGTGATGTGCTGCCCCGACCGATGATACCGGAAATAAATTTACACGTGACTATCACGTGACATAAACTCTACCCTCGGATTTCACATTAAGCCAGCTGCCAGCCACGCGAAATTTCCCACTGGTTATTTTTTGACACTAATTTAACGCCTGCTAGCCATATGCATGGAGATCACACAGATCACTCCAATTTCCAGATTAGACATGGTGATTTATGTTAGTGCTTGCAAATTGTTATGAGGGTGCTTTATATATCTTTCTTTGAATTTCCTCCTTAGCTTCGTCCTTATTGCTTTTACCTTCATTACATCAAATATATTAACCAAAATGACTACAAAAGCACACAAAAGAGCTGATACTTTCGAAGGACCACAAATGAACTTCAAGTTCCCAAGCGAAGAAGATCTAATGAGTCAAAACATTTCAAAAGATGATAAGGTGGAGCTAGGGGGTCCAAAAGTTGAACCTTACTACAAATATGAACAAATTTATCCAAAGCCAGATCAACCACAAACGTTAGACCCTTCAAGAAGTGGTCAAAGTAACGCACTTGGTGCTACTGGTACAATACCAGAGGATAGTATTCCAGATCATACGAAATTTGAGCAGAGCTTTGAACAAAGCTTCCAACAAAACTATCAACACCAAAAACGTGCTTCTTATTTAAGTTCAGCGTACACTTCAGCTCCAGGTTCAAATACCGATTTACAATTTTCAATCCCAACAGCTGATAATGTTACATATCAGATCAGCAACCCTTCGAATGCCTCAATTGTGAGATCTCAGCAGTCGAGTATCCCAAGATCATTATCACGTCAATCATTAAGAAGAAGCAACTCAACATTATATCGTAAGGCTTCGTTGAAAAGATCTAAAGCTGTGAAGTACAAAATAGGTTGGTTATCAAGACTTAAACAAATGGGTATCAATATCAAGAAAAAATTCAAATCATGGAGAAAGATCTCATTGAAACGTGCCTTCAGAACTACAGGCAGAAGACTAAGTAAGCGTTCAATGAGCAAAAAGAAAATTTCCATGCCATTGGAAAGAGAAAGAGCCAAAAGTATATCTGAGCTGAAAAGGGAGATCAATGATTGGTATGCACCAAATAGACTAGAACCAATGGGGACTTTTACAGAACCACCAAAACCAAAGCAAAGAGTCATTTCTAACAACTCAACATCATCAAGTCAAAGGGTACCTCCACCACTACCTCCACACCGTGTTGCATCTTCACCAATGCTCAAATCTCACATCTCTGACTCTGCATCAAACCCAATGAATAGAAGCCTTTCAACGCCATATGGAATCAATTCTATACAGGAGGAACCAAAAGTACAACCTTATTTATTACAACCTGAGACTAAATCAAGTCATCCATACAAGCAATTGGCCTCCTCAGATGAATCAATCAATAGAAGATCGGTGGTTTACGATGAAGAGGAAGAAGACAGCTATGCATTGCAGTTACAACAAGCAAAGGAAAGAGAAGAATTGATTCGTGAATTATGGGGAAATTTCTTGAGAAGAACAATTGCTGCTAGAATCGAATCCAAATTGGAAATTCATAAAATTTCACAGATCCCAGAACCAGAAGATGCACAAGAGTATGCAGAGACTGTGTTTGGTCTACATAGTGATAACGAAAGTGCAGAGAGTATAAGTGATTTCGATGATGCTGATAATGAATCATTGACCTCTGTATCTGGCAGTGAATACAGTACTGGATCGGGATCACAAGTGATGTCTGAAACAAGCACAAACTATTTCTCTACTTATAGTGGTCCAACTGGGTCACAATCACCACCAATTCAATTATCAAGAGATTCATATGCATTTATCCAGGCTCAGTTGCAAAACGTCAAAAGAGCTAGCACATTGCCTAACCAAGCTGTCAACAGAAGAGTCGGTGCATACGCTACAATTGATCCAACACATAGCAGGTTCAGATCTGTTGCTGTATAGTAGAAACTTTTAGTCATTTAATCCACGAACAATTAGCATCTATGGAAAGTAAAACAACCATGTACATAAATCTTTATTCTACGTAATATATAACTGTGAAGTCACGTGATAGCAATTTATTTACCCGTTTTTTATAAAGTTCGCGAAGCCGGCTTCCGCGAATTCACGATCGAATGGTCAAATTTTGAAAACAGATGCGATCATTAGCTGAGGACCAACCCTTGGAGTATTTGTTTATCTACATACAAACGAGTCTGAACATCAATCATTCTGTTTCAACAACGATACACCTTAAAGATGAAGCTTCCCTACGCTAGAATGCTATCACAAATCACAAAGAGATCCTCAGCTGGGTTTTTAAAGAAGCACAACACTGTGCAAATTGCCACAATTAGACATCAATCCAACAAAACTGCATCATCAGATGACAAGGCAAAAGCTGAAGTTGCTGCCAAAGTTGCCAAACAAAAACAGTTAGAGAAATGCAATGCTCTAAGTAATCAAAACTTATTGAAGCAACAAGCTCAAAATGATTCAAAGAAATCTGTAACAAAGAAAGCTAAAAAGACAAAGAAGGATTACTCAGCTATTCCAAAAGTTCCAAGCACGAAATTCTATACATATCAAGAAGTTGCATTCGATAATTTGATGAATGGTCATAGACCAATGCTGCTTTTCAATCGTCGTGATGATGAATTATCAGCATTAGAAGTTTTATTCAAACCAAAACATTTTTGGAATACCACTGCAACTGGGGTCGATAAACATTCAGAATGGAATAACGTCCCATATAATGCGTTAGCCAAACTGAAAGCTTTTACACCACCACCAACACCATTAGATAAAATAAAAGAAACAGAACAGGAATTATCAGGTCTTATAGAAGATATGGAAAAACCAGAATCAAATGCAACACCACAATCTACGATATCCAAAAAATTGAAAAGTACAAAGAAAACAAAGACTAGAGGAAGATATAAACCATCATACGATTTCAACTATAACAATGATCCAAATGATTATTGATTAATATCAAATTTGATACAATGTATCATTATGTCGTCATGAAGCAAGTTTCTCTTTTATTTAATCTTTTTTTATTATTAGTTTCCAATAATTTGTACATATATCACATTGGTAATTCACAATCAATCAAGCATACATCTCATTTCCTGAGTGTCAAATTTAATCCATTTTAAATTATTATGAAAGGTTTGGCATATTTACGCGGTTTATACATTTCATATCATGAATAAAGATCATCATTATGATGTCTATATATGTAGTTTATTATACACATGTTAAACTTTAACATCACACATTTCACTACGACGACTTGTATCAGCTTTCATAACTTCTCTTAATGCCATTGTTGCGTATGCAGAGACATCAAGTTGAAATTTTAAAATAATTGCAGTTTTAGAACCACCCTTTTCTGGTAAAATTTGTTCAATGTCTTTGTTTTCCTCTTTGGCTTTCAAGTGTAATAATTCTAAATCGGTATAAATCAATTGTTGAGTTGGTTCTTCATAATGTCTAACATGATATTCAAGACCTTTAACTTTCCCAATCAAATTACGATAAGAACCAGCAAATGAAAATTCTTTAACTTTTCTACTCATTTCATCTGGATTCAACCCATCTTTGGCCATTAATTCTTTATATGCTTCTTTGATCTCTGGAATTGATGGATAGTTGACATCAAAACCTGGTGTGGATAAGACAACATCATGAATTGTAAATTTCCCTGAGTTAGCTTCTTCCTCTGTGACAGGTCTTGCTCTTTGGAACTTGTCAGTTCTAACATCTTCTTCGAATACTTCTTCCTCTTCATCGTTATTGGAAACTTCATTGGATTCTTCAGCGTTATCCAAAACTAAATCACCAGCAATAACTTTCAAACCATATTTCTCAACACGTAAACTGGCAATAGAATTCCAAATATAACTTTGATAAGCATGACCGTACATAATTCTCAAATTTCTTGGAATTTTCATGATAGCTTGGAAATAATCATGTTCTTTATAATCATCACCTTCTTTGCGAACACCGGTTAAATGTCTCAAGATTGAAGATTCAGCAATACATTTTCTAGGCATATTTCCTTGAGCTTTAGAAGCGTCTCTAGATTCTGTCCAAATGGCTCTAGCTGCCTTGGATTCCGGTATGGCGAATTCTTGGTCAGAGAGAATTAAGTCAACAGCTTCTTTCCAGTGACCTAATAAAATCTCTTTACCAATGGTGTGTGTAGAAATGGAAAATGTACCAAATCTTTGCATACCATAATAATTAATAAACCCATTTTCTTTTAAAGAAGTGAATGATTTGGCAGCAATATCATCAATGGATTGTGATTCATCTAGACCTTTAACATCTCTTAAAGTGATCAAAAATTCATTACCATGTAAATCACCAAGTTTTAAATCTCTATCTTGATAAGAGAAAGAGCCTAGTTTTAACCCACGTAAAGTTCTATTTAATCCATTCACACGTTCAACTTTCATTTTGGAAATACAAACTTTTTGCACAGTAACACCACGACGATCTTTAGTACCAGCATACCTTATTTGTTTTGGTGGTAAACGCAAGAATTTTGCAATCAAGTTGGCGGCTTCCATTGTATCCTTATTTTCTTTGTACAAATTGAAATGCAAGAATTCCTTCAATGGACCTAACCCATAGTTTTCTACACCGTTTTCATCTCTAGTGTCAATATTCTGTTTTGGTGTAAATGCTCTTGATTTTTGGGTGATTAATGAGAACTGAAATGTATTAGCTGCGGTAGTTTTGGTATCAATTTTACCTTGGAATGCTTCTCTGAATAACTGATGAATTTGACCACGAGTTTTTTTATCATCAAACACTTTGGATGATTCGAAATTTGAGCCTGATTTCAATAGAGCTTCAATTTGGGTCAAATCAGATTCACCAAATTTTTCCAACAATTCAATTCTTTTAGCTTGGTCCAATTGAAATTCTTCTGGTTTTTCCTCGATTTTTTCCTCTGGTTTTGACTCTTTAGCTTTGGCAGCTTCACCAGCTTCTCTTTCATTTTCTTTTCTTTCACGACGACGTTCTTTCTTATCAGGTAGCCCATCGTTGGTGAAATGCACAACTTTGTCTTCCAAGTCAACCTCGTTAACCAAGAAATCTGTATATCTTTGCTTCAAAGTCCCTGTAAACCCGGCAAGATCTTGAGAAATATATCTAGTGATACCGACATCTGTTTCCACAATACCTTTGGATCCTTCAGCTGGTGTGACCTCTGTTGGAGTCGCTTCTAGCTTTGGCTTCTTGGCCTCATTTTTCTCAGCCTCGCTTTCAGCACTTCTTTTAATATCGGACATCGTGAGTGGCCACTTTGTTGATAATCTGTGCTTTGTTCAGAATCTCTCCATCTTCAAAGCGATGAGATGAGTAGAAATTAAATTTTCTTGGTGGTTTGCAGCCCCGCGAACTTTAAGCCTAAACTGAAAAAACAACTTGAACAGGTTTAAAAGGTATTGTTATAATAGTAAGAGAGGAGTTATAGAATATAATGGCGTTTACTGCGGACTCGGGAGTATGTTTTATTGAAAGGCTGCCTACTCTGACCAGAATACTAACAAATTTTTCGAAGAAAGCTATTGAAATTTTGCAAGATCGCACAACAGCTATATTCCAAGACACAGAAACGAGGCTATTTGATAGTAATAAGTGAGTATCGCATCTTGAAACCTATATTATTCCATGTTACTAACTGCTTCACCAGGGAAAGTGAATACGTGCAGAGCAGGTTCAATAAAGAGTACAAACACACACAACAGCTACCCAAATATCTACAGGACAAGATAAACTCAAGAACAAGAAAGACCAAGAGTGTCACGATAGAAGACGATCCAGAAGATGAAGCAGATGATCAACTCATAATAAGGCAGGAAAAACCTACGATCGAATCCGTTGCCAAAGATAGCCAATTGGTGCTTCACGATCCAACTACAGAACATAACGCATCAAGAACTTTAGTGCAAAGACAACAGCAGCAATTCTACGTACCTGATAAACCAGAATGGCATGCTCCTTGGAAATTGATGAGAGTTATGGGTGGCCATAAAGGTTGGGTTCGTTCATTAGCCGTGGAACCTGAGAATAAATGGTTTGCTTCAGGTTCAAATGATAATACAATTAAAATATGGGATCTTGCATCAGGTCAATTGAAGTTAACACTTACAGGTCACGTCATGACTGTGAAGGATATTGCCATCTCAGATCGTCACCCTTATATGTTTTCATGTAGTGATGATAAAACGGTGAAATGTTGGGATTTGGAAAGAAATAAAGTCATTAGAGATTACTATGGTCATTTATCTGGTGTTTACTCTTTAGATATGCATCCAACTCTTGATGTATTGGTTACAGGTAGTAGGGATTCCACTGTGAGAGTGTGGGATATGAGAACAAGTACAGGTATATTCACACTAACGGGTCATAAACAACCTATAACAAATATCAAGTGTCAAGCCACGGATCCTCAAATCATTAGTACATCAACGGATAAGACTGTGAGATTATGGGATTTAGCAGCTGGAAAGACACAAACTGTTCTTACACATCACAAAAAATCTATAAGAGCTCTAGCACTACATCCAACTGAACACTCATTTGCCACTGCATCTCCAGATGATATCAAACAATGGAAGTTCCCTGAAGGTGCATTCATGCAAAATTTTGTTCCTCGTTACGATGGTATTGTCAATACACTATCTATAAACCAAGATAATGTCTTGTTCAGAGGCAGTGACAATGGTTCTTTAGGATTCTATGACTGGAAGACAGGTCATAAATTTCAAGAGACACAGACTACAAAGATGCCTGGTTCTTTGGACTCGGAGTCTGGTATATTTACCAGTTCTTTCGATAAAACAGGTATGCGTTTAATCACCGGTGAAGCTGACAAGAGTATCAAGATATGGAGAGAAGACCCAGATGCTACTCCAGAGACGCACCCGGGTATCCCATTTGATCCTGAGAACTACAGACAGAGATATTAGAATGGAATATAACGACTTTTCCTTGGATTTTGAAATATTTGTAGCTATATACTTTATATTGTGGTGTCCGGATGTTCGGTTGTTGATCTAAATTTTTGGAGATTACTTGAACGCCATAACAACAACGATGAGTAAATATATCAACATCAACAACTAGCGTATCTAGAACAACATGGCTGGAACTCCTGCTGAAAAGGAAGATACACCTGTAGAACAGGTGAGCGGAGAGGTGAAGATTTGTACAGCCGACGAGCTAGTGCTTGGATGTAAAGTGTATGCTGAGAAGGAAGGAGAACAGAGACTAGCTGAACTACTATCCATTCATGTTAAAAAGGGAAGAAAAGTGTTCTATGTGCACTATGTGGAGTTTAATAAGCGTTTAGATGAGTGGATAGAGCTTGATAGAATAGATTTCTCCAAGCCTGTGACTTTTCCTAAACCGGAGGCACCAAAGAAGGATAATAAGAAACAGACACAGAGTAAAAACAAGAAGAAGAAGAAAGATGGTAAAGAGGTTTCAGTTGCACCTGGCACTCCCTCTGGAGGCACTGGTACTGGCCAGGGTGATGATGTTATGGATTTGGATAATTTGAATGTTCAAGGTATAAGGACTGAAGAGATTTCTAGAGAAGATGAGATTGAAAAATTAAGAACAAGTGGATCCATGGCACAAAATTCAGGAGAAGTTGCTAAAGTGCGTAATTTATCTAAAGTTATTATGGGGAATCATGAAATTGAGCCATGGTATTTTTCACCATACCCTGTGGAATTAACAGAAGAAGATGTGATTTATATTGATGATTTTACATTACAATTTTTCGGATCCAAAAAGCAATTTGAAAGATTTAGATCTAAATGTACATTAAGACATCCACCAGGGAATGAGATTTATAGAGATGATTATGTATCATTTTTTGAGATTGATGGAAGAAAACAAAGAACTTGGTGTCGTAATGTATGTTTATTTTCCAAATTATTTTTGGATCATAAAACGTTATATTATGATGTTGATCCATTTTTGTTTTATTGTATGACGAGAAGAGATGAACAAGGACATCATTTAGTTGGTTATTTCTCTAAGGAAAAAGAATCTGCTGAAGGTTATAATTTAGCATGTATTTTAACACTACCACAATATCAACGTATGGGATATGGTAGATTATTGATTGAATTTTCATATGAGTTATCGAAGAAGGAAGGGAAAGTTGGTTCACCTGAAAAACCATTATCAGATTTAGGTTTACTTTCGTATAGAGCTTATTGGGCAGATACAATGATTAAATTATTGATTGAGAATGATAGTGATTATGTTACGATTGATGAAATTAGTGCAAGAACATCAATGACTACAACGGATATTTTACACACTGCACAAACACTTTCAATGTTGAAATATTTCAAAGGACAACATGTTATTTATCTAAGCGATCAAATTGTTGCTCAATATGAAAAAACTGAGAAGAAAAAGAGACGTACAATTACACCAGAGTTATTGATATGGAAACCTCCTGTGTTTACAGCAGCTCAATTAAGATTTGGTTGGTAGATTACAGGTACTTGTATAGTTATAATATTTAATGAAGCTTATGACCCGCATATAACATGTATTCAATCAAAAGGTATTGGTTTCTGTTTATTCGATTCACTAGCAGCAATAGCACTTGGTATTTTAATACCACAACAATCACCCCATGTGTGTTGATGCATTGGTAAATTTTCATCAGGATCGTTATCCAAGTGATGATGATCACAATTATCACCATGTTCATGTGAATCACTTGGTGGTGAACATCCCTCTGGAGCTTTTAATATAGATCCAAAGAAAAAATGTTGTACAATTGGTAATTTACTCAACACTTCAGCCTTGTACATCTTGATCATACCCTCAGAGACTTTTTTCCATGATCTCACAATACTAATATCATCCAACATTGGTGAATGCCATCTCAATGAAGCGGTCTTGATTGTGTTAATGAAATGGATGCACTCTAAATACATGTATTTTTGGCTCAATTCTTCAACAATTTCCTTGTTGTGGATCGATTTAGGGCGTAAATATGGATGTGTTGATAATTGTGCAGCACCAAATAGGAACGGTAAGAAATGATAATCGTCTAACCCCCAAACACCATGTGATCCTGCTGGTTCAAGCCAATATTCCTTTTGGAACACTCTCATCAATGCGATGTATTTTTTGAACACTTTCAGCACTATTGCTGTGTAATGTTCAGACTGGAAAATGTTTAGTTTCTTTAGAGTGAGTAAGAATGCCAAAAAGTTCAGTTCATGACCTGAACCATAGTCAATACGAGTTCTGTTTCCCCAAGACTCGTTGAAATATGTAGATATCTCCTCTGCAGCGCCCTCTAGCTGTGCAATACCAGGTATATTGTTATTTATAATCTCCACTGATCTGTCACTAATCTCATCATACACGTCTCTGAACTCAATCTTCCCGAACCGTGTGGTGTTCTTGTCCTGCACCACAGGGTGTCTCCGCACAATCGCATACACCTCGTCCAGTATATTCACCAGCCCTTGTGTAGCCTCTGAAACATGGCATTCAGCATCATTGTCTTTACCTGACACCGAATCAGCCAAATCAGTCACAAACTGCACCACGTCCTCATGGGTTTCGCTTTTTTGCCATTTTTCAAGATCCCCCTCCGTCAGGATCCTCCTCTGTGGTCTCACGAACTCTCTTGTCTCTGTCATCCTGTTTATCCTAGCTATAACCTATGTCCAATGCTAATATTTCACCAAATGTTATAATATTATAAATATTACTAGCAAAGGCCAGGTCTTCAGGGTAAAAATTCGCGAAACCCGCCGCTCATTAAAAGGCCGCGAAAACATGCTCTGTTTTTGGCTGCAAAGGTTTTGGAATTCCAATCACTCAAAAGGGAGCTCTGTTTATCATCAACAGCTAGACACTGGACTGCGAAACCATTGAACGCTGCTACCGAAGCCACTATCGCTGCGACTTGCTAGACAACTACAATGGCGCAAGAGGAGGCTATTTTCCGTGAGTATTTTGGCGTGCGCTGGCCCTTGTTGAAACGAGCCGTGAAGTTGATAAGAGACTATCAGAGGCTGTATTGACGAGTGGCCATCGATGCTTATAGCTGTGGAGCATTGTACTAACTGGTGAATTCTAGGCTCTGCGGACGTGAACTTGGTGCAGCTCTATATACCTTCAGAGATCAGCAGAGATACTGTTTACGCTCTAGGTGAGTCGGGTACTATTGAATTCAGAGACTTGAACTCGAAAGTGAACACTTTCCAAAGATCATTTGTTGAAGAGATTAGAAGATTGGCAAATGTCCAGAGACAGTACAAGTATTTCAAAGATGAATTGGATGCACATGGTGTTGCCTTGAAACCTGCTCCTTATATCGAGGACCAAGAATTCTCCCCAATCGCTAAACCAAGTGATATCGATGAAAAAGTGAGCAATGCTCAGTTATTAGAAGAGAGATTGAACCAGTTGGTCAGTGCTTCCGACAGTTTGGAAACTCGTAAGAAGGATCTACAACAATCAAGATATGTCTTGAAAGCTGCCAATCAATTCTTTAGCAAGGAAGCTGGACATTCTGAAGCAAGATTAAGTTTTGACTTGATTGACCAAGATGATCATGATATCGAAAACCAACGTCAAGCTAATGCTAGTCCTAGTGAAAATTTCGTCACTGGTGTGATTTCAAGGGAAAAAATTAACGTTTTGGAAAAAATCTTGTGGAGAGTTTTAAGAGGTAATTTGATTTTAGAAAGTGTTGAAATTGAAGAACCGGTTTACAATCCAAAGACCAAAGGATATGTTAACAAGAGTGTCTTTATCGTATTCTCTCATGGTTATGAAATCATCTCTAGAATAAAAAAAATTGCGGAATCATTGGATGCTGATTTATACGAAGTTGATACTGATCAGGGCAAAAGACAAGAATCATTAGACGAGGTAAATCATGGATTATCAGATTTGAATTTGGTTTTGGAAACAACAAACCGTACTTTGAACACTGAATTAATTGCCATCGCTGAAGAACTTTCCAATTGGGCTGCTATCATCTTGAAAGAAAAGACTATTTATGAAACTTTAAACTTATTTGACTATGATCCAAATAGAAAATTATTAGTTGCAGAAGGTTGGATTCCAACACAAGATATCGCATCTTTAAGAGATACTTTAGAAGCTAGTTCATCTGGTGTCTCTTCAGTTATAAATATTTTACAAACTACCAAAACACCACCAACTTATCATAAAACTAATAAATTCACAGAAGCATTTCAAAACATTGTTGACGCATACGGTGTGGCACAATACAAAGAAGTTAACCCTGGGTTACCAACAATTGTTACATTTCCATTCATGTTTGCCATTATGTTTGGTGATATGGGTCATGGATTTGTCCTTGCCTTAGCTGCTGCATTCCTTGTATCACATGAAAAACAACTTGCACGTGTCAAGAAGGATGAAATCTTCAGTATGGCTTATGATGGGAGATATATCTTGTTATTAATGGGGTT
Source organism: Hansenula lynferdii (assembly GCA_030582155.1). Taxonomy (NCBI): domain Eukaryota; kingdom Fungi; phylum Ascomycota; class Saccharomycetes; order Phaffomycetales; family Wickerhamomycetaceae; genus Hansenula; species Hansenula lynferdii. The sequence continues at coordinate 36,629 of JAKTWT010000089.1, read as the reverse complement.
ATTCTCCATGTATACAGGGTTTTTGTACAATGATTTATTTTCTAAATCAATGACTTTATTCACATCAGGTTGGAAATGGCCTGAACATGCTCAAAATGAAACTATATTTGCTGAAAAAGTTGGTGTTTATTCAATTGGTATTGATCCTGCATGGCATGGTGCTGAAAATGCCTTGTTATTTACAAATTCTTACAAGATGAAATTATCCATCATTATGGGGTTCATCCATATGACTTATTCTTATGGATTTTCATTGGTTAATCATATACATTTTAGATCAGGTATTGATATCATTGGTAATTTCATTCCAGGGCTTTTATTCATGCAAAGTATTTTTGGTTATTTAACCATTTGTATTATTTATAAATGGACTGTGGATTGGAATTCAATTGGTAAACCAGCACCTGGATTATTAAACATGTTAATTTCAATGTTTTTAGCACCAGGTACAGTGGAGGAACAATTATATCCACATCAAGCTAAAATTCAAGTTGCTCTATTATTAATTGCATTGGTTTGTGTTCCATGGTTATTATTATTAAAACCTTTATATTTGAAATATCAAATCGATAAGGAACACAAGTATCAAGAAGTACATGCAAATCCAGAAGCTGTACAAGATTTACCACAAGATCCTCAAGAATTACAAGCTTTAGAACGTGATGATGATGATGAAGAGGAAGAAGGACATAATTTTGGTGATATTATGATTCATCAAGTTATTCATACTATTGAATTCTGTTTGAATTCTGTTTCTCATACTGCGTCATATTTAAGATTGTGGGCTTTATCATTAGCACATGCTCAATTATCAACAGTGTTATGGTCAATGACTATACAAAATTCATTTGGTTCTTCAGGTGTTGAAGGCGTTCTTACAACTGTTTTCCTTTTCGGTATGTGGTTTATCCTTACTGTTGTGATTTTAGTTATTATGGAAGGTACTTCTGCAATGTTACATTCTTTACGTTTACATTGGGTGGAAAGTATGTCTAAATTTTTCGTTGGTGGTGGTAGAGCATATACACCATTTAGTTTTAAAACCATTCTAGCCGAACAACTAGTTGATTTTGATTAAAATTAAAATGTTGCACTCCAGCATATAGAGAGAAAATACTCAGAAATTGCATGACTATCATTTTTTTTTATAGAAAAGAGAAATTGATATATATATTGTATCATATAATAAAATTATAATTGGTTTATTGAAATCATGTGCGTGTAGTTGATTAATCATTCCCATACTTTAACTAATTGATCTGTTCCACCAGAAATGAATAAACATCTCATACTTTCATCAATTAATTTTGGATCATCTGTTAATCTATCCTCAGGATTCTCGAATATTGAAGGAGCCCATGCTATAGTATTAACAAAACCTTGATGTTCTTGTAAAGTTCTTATACAATCACCAGTTTCTAAATCCCAAAACTTTATAGTTTTATCATCTGAACAACTTATTAAAATTTGTCCATTTGGATGGAAAATTAACTCTTTCACCCATGACTTATGACCAATCAATGTCTTTATAACTGTCCCCTGAGGGTTTGAAGATGGTATTGGATGATTATGAGGCCTTATTATCGGTAGCGGTAATAACCAAATCTTAATTGTATCATCTCTACCACCACTTACTGCATACTTAAATCCCAATTCTTTATATATATCATCATTATTCATATCAATTGCACTACTCAATTTATCCACATGTTTGTTTGATCTTGTCGGTATGAATTTAACGGTTTCAATAACTTGTTCATGACCAATCATTATACCTAATCCAGTACCTGAATCACCATGACTAAGCCTTATACTTTGATCATTTGAACCTGATAATAAATATTCTGAAGCAACTATATCAAGAGTTCTTACCCAATCTGAATGTCCTATGAACGATTTAAGACACCATCCATTAGTTAGATCCCAAAGTTTGATAGTTTTATCTCGTGAAGATGTGAATATGTATCTTGATCCAGGTTTAAACGTTACAGATGAAACGACATGTTCATGACCCGTTAAAGTTCTAATTAATTTTAAAGATGAAGCATCCCAAACTTTAATGTATAGATCTGATCCACATGTTACTATCACATGATTATTATTGTTAAATTCAAGTCTATCTGGAGATATGGCCAATTGATTCAAAGATTTTGTATGTGCATGTACAATGTTTAATGGTTGAGTTAAATCTAATATGTTCCATACTGCAAATGTACCATCTGCAAATCCATTAACCAATTGTGGTTGTGAAGGATGTATAGCAACAGACGTTACTGAGCTTTCATTTGTCAAAGTTTTTTTAACTTTTGAAGGAGCCCAATTTATCTTTATAAGATCTGTATTAGCAGAAGCTATTTGTAAATATGATGAATTTGTTGATTGTTTAGATAATTGATCAACTTGAGATTCTAGGTCTATAGTCTTCTTCTGTAGCCGTATTATAGCATTCCATTTCTTTGCTAGTAAGTGGTTATCGTCTATTATCTCTGGAATTTCAAGTTCTTTGTGTAAATTTTCCAATAAATCTGGTGAGACTAGCGGTTTCAAATAGTTCAAAATGGAATTGTTGAGATCAGATTTCTGCTTCTGCGATAGATATGACATTTTAGTGCTACACCGCTTTTTCAGTAGTGGCTTTGAACTCAAGATCTTTTTCCAACTAAACTTAAATTAACCGATTTATTGTAAAATCGCTGTACAAAGTATACCGATTCGTATGTGTTCAAAATGAAAACAAAGAGCATTCCGACTATGAAATTCACGTGACTTTTGTAAGTCAATTCCGAGCAATCGTTATTGTCACGCTAATTGGCAGCTTTTGAAGGGAAATTTTTCAAGCGATTATTTAGATTCCTTTGTGTCAAGCTAAGATGTGCTTTGACAGCTAGCTTGAAAGTTGATAGGCCCATTGAAATCACAACTCCATTCGACTATATATTATGTCAAATTCAATAATGCAGCTCCTTTGAAAATTTCCTATCGGTGAGCGTGTATATAGAATGGCTGTAGAGCTGGGCGTAAGGCTGAAAGTAATCAACAGCAGACCCGGGATCACGATTCACCAGAGCTTTGAAGTTGGTTAGTACCTCTTCTTCTACAGGGATCACGTCTATCGATTAATGGTTTCCTTGATATAATAGTGTAGGAGAATACCTTTAGCACATCGAGAGCTCACACTCTACTTGTCATATGGACACTCTTGTTGATCTGTCGACGGACCCTGTAATTCTCAACATATCAGAAAGTTATAACTCCATCATCGGACTTCTTTGCCACGAGCTTAAGCAGCTTGTGCAAATAATTTCTTCGCACATAAAAGGAAAACATCACGTCTACTTATTGTTGAGAACAGGAACGCAGCAGATGTTTTCAACTTCATAAGCTCTGACATTAATTGGAACCATAGAACCATGCGACTCACGAGATGGCCCTGCTAACGTCGCGTGGGACTCCCTTTGTGAAAAAAACAGTAGTCTGTCAAAGGCCATGGTTGCGCAGCAGAAGGTTTCTGGCTAGCATTGCGCGCAAATTAAGTGCGCCCTGTCCGGAGCCCTTAACCGGCCCCGCTAAGGAGCCGGGGAGCTAGGCAGAGTGCCTGTCTAGCTTCTGCCTAAAGCTCTGCCTAGCTCCAGAAGGGCGGTTAAGACGGCAGCCAGGAGAAGCTGTTTGTGTGCTAAATAGATGGAGATACAGTGCAAAATAAACAAAAAGCATGAACCAGACTCAGAAACTTCATGACTCGAATCTCTCGTTTGCTCGTATTTAACTATACTGAAATCTCAAATTTATCACAGGAAACAGACGCAGAGACTCCTCAACTTCAACAAACACCACAGACCACCTTTAACCATCATCTTGCGAAGACCTCATCTAGGCGCTCTCCACAAGAACCACAAATAACGTATAAAAGATTGCTGAATTTTCGATTCGAAGGAATCCTCAGCCTTTCAGAAACAGGAAGAAGGAATAACTCAGGATAATCCTTAGATGCCGCTGCCCTGTGTGATCTAGATAAATTCACCATCATCATACTCTGTGAAATTATTTTCTGAACTCTATCACTTTGCATATCACCATTCTCATTAGCATCATCATATCCAAAACAGCTACCAAACAACCATGCCCAAAAGATTCACACTTCATGGGAATAACAGCGCTAGCTCTTCTCATCTAAGATTGGGGAGTCCTAGCAATGGAAAGGGGAAATCGTTCTTTGGGATCAGCTTGGGGAAACATGATTCCTTGGACTCCTCAGATCATGTGGATTCACCAACTAGCACACATTCTACAGACCAACTACCACAACAGCACGATTACGCTTCAGAACAAAGTCATCAGCGCAATCCTTCTCCGCCTTCTGGCAAAAAGGCGAGAGATTCACCAAAAATCTCTGAACGAGATTCGCCGCCAAATGACAACCATCACCATTCTATGCTGGAGTTGAAACGCTTCTTCAGACCTATCAAGAGACACGCAGCAAGCCCCAACGGCTCAACAAGACCTTCTGAAGCACCAAGCACAAGCACTAGTGCAAGCACTTTCTCACTATCAAGACCAGATCCTTTTGATGAAGACGGTGTATTGGTGCAAAAATATGGGAAATTAGGGAAAATCTTAGGATCAGGTGCTGGTGGTTCTGTTAGATTGTTAACAAGACCTTCAGATGGTGTAACATTTGCAGTGAAAGAATTTCGTGCTATAAGACCTGGTGAGGCAAGCAGAGAATATGCCAAAAAATGTACCGCTGAATTTTGCATAGGGTCCACTTTACATCATCCAAATATCATTCAAACTTTGGATATTGCTCATGAAAATGGCCATTATTTCGAAGTTATGGAATATTGTCCAATTGATTTCTTTGCCGTTGTTATGAGTGGTGAAATGACAAGAGGTGAAATCAATTGTTGCTTTAGACAAATTACAGAAGGGGTGAACTATCTCCACGGGATGGGGTTGGCACATCGTGATTTGAAATTGGATAATTGTGTCGTCTCAAAAGATGGTATCGTGAAGATTATTGATTTTGGCTCCGCTGTGGTATTTAGATATCCATTTGAAGAACATATGGTTAAAGCTCGTGGAATCGTTGGATCAGATCCATATTTGGCTCCTGAGACAATCACTCAAAGAGAATATGACCCAACAGCGGTGGACATATGGTCAATTGCCATCATTTATTGTTGTATGACTTTGAAAAGATTCCCATGGAAAGTTCCAAAACCTGCAGATCCATCATACAAACTGTATTGTTTACCTGATGATATGCCTCATGATTATCAAAAATCGGCTGAACAACACAAGATCTTATTAGCTAGAAGAAGGGCTGAAAGATCAAAATCTTCATCACAACCTTCAGATAAACTTGTGGAAAAAGTCACTGAGTCATTGGCTGATTCGTCTATAAACATTGATAAAAAACAAGAGTCTCATCATACAGAAGGTTCTGATAAATCTGCTCAATCAAGTGCAAACTCTGTTCATTCACCATCTGTTGCAAATGATTCAAAATCAAATGCTGAAACCATACATGCTAATAACAGTAAAAAACCAATACCTCCTGGTGAGCAGAAGCCTCATCATCGTGTCATTCATGGTCCTTATAGATTGATGAGACTGTTACCACATGCTGCTAGACCAATTATTTCCAGAATGTTGACTGTTAATCCAAATCAACGTGCAACTTTACAAGAAATCTTTGAAGATGAATGGTTTAGTACAATTACACCATGTACAATTGATAAAAAAGGCAACGTTTTCCATGCACCAGGTCATCATCATACACTTGTTGAAGGTGATGCAGCTCTTCTGCAAACCTATAAACAGCAATAAATCAATTAATGAATTAACGAAATGTTACGATAAAGTCAAAATAAAACAATTTATACTATGATTTCAATAAGGATAATAACAAACTATAATGATTTATGACTGCTAATCATTCAAGCTACCAGATATATATCAATATTCATAACATGAGTCTAGTTATATACAAGAATCTTAGAACACATATATATATATAATATCCACACCAATAACACTTTAATATGGACTTTCCATTTGAACACTGTAGTTTTCAGTATTAATTCTTTTGTGAATGAATTTCATGTTCAATTTCATGTTTATGATCGTGTTGCCACCAAGTATAAATCTTATGAGCATGATCTTGATCAATATTTTCAAACCAACCAGAATTTAAACGTCCTAATTGATTAATACCGAAAATACCCACATTACCAATACTTTTATCCTCATTAAATACACTTAAATGGAAAATTAATCTCAATTTTAAATCATGTGCACCAATTTTCAATAAATCATCTTTAGAAAGGTCTAACAAACCTCTTTCTAAACATGCTCTAATTAATTCACCTTTTTCCACATTCCAAACATTACCACCTTTTGAACCATTTAATAAGAAATAATTATCTATTTTAATTTGATCATAATGTAATTTTAATCTATTTTGTAAAATGGAAATTGGGTATAATGTAGTTGGTAAGTATCTTGATTTTAAATTTAATGATTCAACTAATAATCTTAATTCATCATGTGGGATTGTGAAAACACTTTGAAATGGTATTTCATCCTTATTATAAATATCTGAATATCTATCTTGACGTAAAATTGCCAATTCATGTGAAGCTTTTGTTGCACTGTTAAGTTTTTTTTTCAATAAATTGGGGAAAATACAAGTTGATGGTGCTATCTCTGGGAAAACATAACATAAAATTGGTGTAGTCTCTGCAAATATTAACAAAATTAAGGCAAATAATGGAATCTTGTAGAAATCTTGTTCTGTTCTTATAATCTTAAGATATTCCGTTCTAGTTATATTCAAGATTGAAGTATGATTATAATTTTTTAAAGTTTCTTGTTCAATTCTTTCCATTGATTCTAAAGCACCTAAAATATTTGTTGTATCATTACCATTTTTCAACCTTCTTTTAATGACTTGTCCCCTCTTGTCAACAGTCTCCACATTGTACTTCTTCTTGATATCACTGACATCTTTTCTATTTCTCCAAACGTTCTGGATACCAACCCTATAAAACCGTATAATAGATTTAGCATATGTGGTATATTGTTTCAATTGTAGTTTGATACCAGATAAATCAGGATTGTTATCCGAGATCTCTTTGAAAACAGCTGGTTTGGAACGATAAACGATGGGGACTGTGGTTGGTACGTTGATTGTATCTGGATTGGGGGTAACAAAGGGAGCAGACCATAATTTCTGAAATGTCTTGTTATGTTCTAGTGACTTGAGAAAGAGATCATGCGACTCATAGTTGATCTTTCCTTTGGATAGTGTCGAGCTGAAACGACAGCCTATGCAAATTGGTGATGCTGATTTCAGCATTGGGTTCAATATATTGCGTACGTTTGGCGCTCTAGAGTGAAACCTTGTATAATACTCAACTCGGTGTGTCGCATTTTTTTCAGCTATATCGGATATATTGAAAATCATATCATAAATTCTATACGCGACCATAGAAACTCTACACAATTTTAACCAAACATCTCTTCTTTAAACATTTATACAAGGCGAGTCAGTAGGATCCTTGCCGTAGTGGATGCTGAACTCAGGATACTTCTTGCTGAGAAACGAACGGGGCTCTTCGAAAACATCCTTGGCCTGAACAGCCGTCGAAATGTCGTAGTAATGAATAGCTATGCAAAGCTTTCGGGAGATCACTGGGGTCATTTCCACGATGGGGCCAAATTGTCTGAAATCTTTATACAACTCGTCAATATCCATGTCTGAGTATGCAATTGGCGAGGAGCCCTGCTTGGAAGAACCCTTTTTATGTGCGATTTTGCCCTTCACAAGAATTGTACGACATGCCCCATTGTTCTTTATTGCATTCATCACAGAATAAGGCACTGCTTTCCTATAATAAGCAGACATTTCTTCACCGAGACCAACATCAGCCCAAACTGGATTGTAATGGAATCCATTTATGAGAAACATTCCAGTTTTACTATACTTCATAAAGCTCTCTGCATCTTCTGGTTTCACAAACCATAACTCCATGATGCAATTTTTCAATTGGGTTTGTCCTCTTTGAGCAAAGGATAAACGTTCACTCTGTGGTGAATGTACCACTATTCTTTCTAGTGGACCACCATGGATCTGAGATATCACAGCTTTGATTCCAACAAACGATGTGAAATCTTTTATTAGAATAGCCCTTCTACCAGTACTGGGAAATCCATCTATCGAGGTACGTGATTTAAACGTATCAATGGTATTACTAGTAGATATTTCAACAAGCTCGGGATCTGTTTGCTTTGTGGTTGGCTTGGCCTTTGTGGTAACGAAAACCTGTGACTTTAGCCCATAATAATTCTTTTGGTATACATCCTTTGTTGGATTATGCAACATTAATTTCCCATCGGTTGGCTCTTTCAAGTTAACTTTTTCATCCTCAAATTGTTTCTTGACATTGGCCTTGGCCGCAGGTTGTTTGGGATTCAACTTCAATTTTTCAATCAACATTGATGGGGAAGTAGCCCTGTTGGAGTTTTTGGAAGGAAATACGGCCTCAAGATCTAATTTGGCTCCATTTCGATACTTTGTACTCTTCAATGGTACTCCATGATTTTGACGATGGATTGTCTTGTGCTGTTCCAGATTTGTATTGCGGAATGTTTTAATAATGCCCTCAGATTCTTCGAAAAATGCATCTTGTTCTGCCTGAAATAATTTTTCTTTTGGTAAAGCTGCAGCATTCAGATCATTCACGTACAAGTCAACATCATGTTTACTCTTTGTCAAAAACTTTTCCTTTGCTGTCTTTTCGTCGAAATATACCTTTTGAGTTGAACTATTGTCTTTACCATCGTTGAAGCCACTATTCAAGAGCTTGATCTCCGCAAAATGTCTATTAGCATTGGCTCTATAGGAGTCTTTTAACATTTGCCCAATTCTTCTAATGGTGCTTTTCTTAGACCTATTACTTCCCATGGTGGTAGATGATGGGAACCTATCCTTCCCAAAATAGCCTCTGTCAAAAGTGTCATAGCTTGCTGGTCCGTCTGGTGAAATAATGCCAGGATCCATTGTGTTATACCGCTAATGAGGTCGAATATATGAGGTTCTGTATCAGCAAATGTTTGGTTGTGTGTTGATATAGCTAAAAGTGAAAAGCAATAATGGTTGAATATGTAGCTATTGTTCTCTCTGATATCAGAAGAAGAAAGAACCTTGTTTTAGATTGCATTGATCAAGTTTTCTAGTTCTTGGGCGCCATAGAGCTCATCTGTCTTTGTGTCAGGTGTTTTCATCTTTGTGTCATAACCCACCAGCTAAACAAAATGACGTTTAGTAGCATCTTCTGCTTTCCAGAAAGGAGGATATCATATCCCTAGAACATCACCAACCATAAAAAAATAACACACTTCACGCTTTGACTTTGACATTGGAGCTGATGCTTTTGCTCTTTGTATTAAACTTTTAATTACCGGTTAATTCCTACAAATCCGTGTAAGATTTCAATTTTCGGTATTTTTGAATCCGCGCACGCCCAGTATATGCCAGATGTATAAATATCACCACTTCTCCAGGAATCTCAAACACCCCAGTATTTTACTTGCTCAATTGATTCGCTATAGTTGAACTTATACCAGTAAAGAACAATCATCACAAAATGTCCACAGAACTCAATCTCAAATCTTTAGAAAATAGCGACTACGGTCTCGATGGCTTGCTAGAATTGGAAAACAGTGTCTTCTTGAAAAAGTTTGATGCCCAAGTTGGTTTTGAGTTAGGTCTAAAGGCTAAAGAACTAGCTGAAAAAGAGTTCCCAGGTAAGAGTGCTGCTATCGATATTGCTTACACTACTGGACCAACAGTGTTCAGAGTCGTTGTTGGTGATATTCAGCAAGTCAATGAGTACTATATCGATGTAAAGAAGACCGCTGTCAAGACTTTTGGTACATCAAGTTGGTATTTTTGGGAAAAATGCCACGCTTTGAATAGAGTTAGAGATGGTAAAAGTACAACTGGTGAACCATTGACTTTAGCTGGTGGTTCTGTTCCAATTAGACTTGAAGGTGCAAAAGATTTTGTTTTGGCAACGATCACCATTAGTGGATTGAAAAATCATGAAGATCACTACTTGTCATTATCTGCCCTAAAGGCTATCGCTGAGAAGCAACAACAAGAGTAGATTTGATCGTTGATCTAAGCACTTGAATCAGTCAGGTACTGGTTCAGAATGACTACAAAGTATGAAAATTAAATGAATATTTATTTGTAGTATCAATTCACCACTGAATCTCCTTGTTAAGACGCTTTCTATCTTTAACCATCTGATCTAGCTTTTTTCCTTCTTTAACCCTTGTATAGTAAACAGGACAATCGTGTGATTCACACGACACAGAATGGCCAGAACAGGATCTGCAAACAACCATCAAATCTTTAAGTCTATTCTCTATATTCTTCACCCTCTGTTTCAAATTCAATATCGTACTCAATTCATTCTCTTTACATTTAGAGCACAAATTTGACTTTGTAGGGATTCCACAAGAAAGACATACCGAACTATAAATCGAACTTCTCTTTGCAGGTTTAGGCATTTCATTATACCATGGTTTAATATCAACCCCGAGTAAATTGAAAATTCTCTCGAGTGGAGGGATCAATGTCTTTATAATGTAATATTCAGCATCAAGTTTGAAATCATTTTGTATGAATTGTTCTGGTGTTCTAGCTCGTTCCCTTAATATTGACCCAGTTTCCTGAATAATCACATACGGTACTCTCTCCTTATACTGAGGTTCAGCTCTAGAATCTTGTTCCATCAGCTTATTACTCACAACGGCGCCAGGTGGTGGTTGTTTATAAGTACCAATCTTAACTTCTTTAGCAAAGCAAAAATCTTGAACAGAAACTTTATTATATGTGATCTTGTTAAATTGATCTTGAACATAATTTTTAATTAATGATATATTATTTGTTTCAAACAATATTCTCAAGCTTTGTTCCACGATATGCTGTTGCGCTGGATGTCCATCTCTTCTAACGGTCTCAATCCCCTTTGCATCAAATTTAACAGGTGAGTTCTCATCTTCGTATGAGTACCCAACATATCTCTTCTTTGCCATTAACACACATGGATGATATACTTTTTCGAATTTTAAAGTGACTGGATCTGGATTGCTTTTCGTAACTGCATCAGCCATCTCTTTCCCAATCTTGAATGCCTCCTCTCTGCTTCTTCCTGGTAAATAAACAAACAAACTGTCGGTATCACCATAAACAACTTTAGCTCCCCAGCTAGACTCGGACTCTATCAAGTCCACAGCCTTGTCCAAAGTTTCTCTAGCTGATTGTACAATAGCGTCAGCAATATCAGAGCATGGCATTCTACCGGAAAATGAAGCAGAGGTGTAACCATATGTAACATTGGCAATCAGTTTCAAAGCTAATTGTCGACTGTGATATAACTGTTTCAAATTGTCATCCAAAAACTTCATTGTGGATTTAACCATGAATCTAGTATCTAAAATTTCTTCCAACATCCTTGCAATGAGTGATTTCCTCACTGTTGATTTGGCAAACATTAGTCCATTGGGAGAAAGATTGATATCATTCTCTAGCAATTTCAATAACCCAGGAGGATGCTTGATATATCCCGTACCAATCTGATTTTTATCAGCAGAGTAATTCCTAAGTCTCCCCAAGAGAGTTGAATAACAATAATTGTATGCAATAATTATTGATGGATATAAAGATTGGAAATCCAAAACAATTAAAGGACTCTTGTAATAAGCAGAAATTGGTTCCATAACTAATGGAATACATTCCAGTGGTTTCTGTTTCCGGACTTGTTTCTTACTAGGTGAAGAAAGCATAAAGTTTTCAGGCTTTGCCATCCGTATCATGAATGACTCAACCTTGTATTGAGAACCTCTATAATAAACATCATAAAAGTCAATCCCAATCAATCTTGCCTCTTCGGCAGCTCTCGTTATTAGTTCTTGAGTTTCAATCAATCTGCAATCAATCTCCATTTTCTTGAAATAGTGAACAGTCAACGCAATGAAATCATCTTTGAACATCTTTGTCAATGTTTTGTTTGAAAAATGAGGTACCCTCTCATGCAGGGCATGATAAGAAACATTTTCAATGGTATACTTCAACAAATTCAATTTCCGCAAAGGTCTCCAAATGTTTAGAACATGTCTTCCGCAAATCTTTATGCTCGAAGTATGTGTATAACCCCAGTGATCACCCATCTTATTGTGAGCTTTAAAATGGACACGAGAGATTGCAGGAACAAAATCAAAATCAGATATTGCTCTAGCTCTTTCTATTAAATAACCCCATGAGCTTGCATGTACTTCAAATCCAGCAATGATGTCTGGATCAAAACCTCTCACAAACATTGCAAACTCTTCGAACATTTCAACTTCATTTTCGAAAAATTTACACTTTTTATCTGGAATCTTTCGGGTAGTATTCATCAAAAATGCACCTTCATCATAAAATGACCCATTCATTGTTCTCCAAAAGATAGCCACAACTTCATCAAATTTAGGGTTTGCCTTAAATTCCTCTCTCGTATTCACATGGATCTCTGTAATGAAGACAGTCATATGATTTGAGCCATCTGGTCTTCTTTCATTAGTCTTGGGTGATGCATACTTGTGCTTTTGTGTGACACCAATCTGCGATTTGATCTGACTTTGATAAACAAAGTTCTTGACGGTGGAATAAGAAGGTGGTGGTATTGTATATCTCCATTTCTTGAACTTCTCGCTTTGCTGGAAGCTAATTTCTTTAGAAGAATTCCAGTGTATTTGTGATGAATGGACCTGAACTTCATCAAGATGCTCAGGTGCTTTTGACCTGAGTTTAAATTTTCTACCTCCATGAACAAAAGGTTTGGGAACCTCTTCTGTATAAAAAGGATCGTCATATTCAATATTTGGGAGGCCCTCGAAACTGAAATCCAAATTATCTGGTGGTGTATGTTTGTAAGTGAATCTTTGGCTTCCCTTCCGAGAAAATTTGTTCTGGAAAGAGACTGGTGCAGATAAGTTATCAAGATCTTGTAACAGGCTAAGATTTTTGATTTTTTTGGCATTCATATTTTGAGTGAGCTGAATATCAGATATATCAGGAGCTTTGTGATCTTGGGAACCACTTGAAAAAAACTCACTGCTGTCTGTCTCTGTCTCCAGATGAATATCATTCTGTAATGGATCAGCTTCAATGAATCCAACAGCGTCTCCGCTATCTTCCTCGAAATTCTCAAACAACACCCTTTCATTTTCCTCAGGGTCTAAAACCTGATCTTCATTCAACAAAAACTCATTGGGATCGTAATTATCTTGTTCTTCAATGTCATTGCTCTCTCTGGCTCTTTCAGTTTGCAGATCGGGTTCATAGAACATCTCTCCAGTAGTTTCAAAAGCACTTTTTAAACCTGATTCCCATGTATCCTTCTTGACATAATTACTGAAATCAGATTCTGTTGTACCATTGATCTTTTTAGCATATTCGAAAAGTTGTTTCAATTCTTCAGTCTCCACCCATTCAAAATTTGGATTTCTCATGGTGGAGTGTGGAGTAGAGTGTTCCTGTTCCCCCTTTGCCTTTCTTTGGAAATCACCATCTTTCCAAAGATCTTTTGTACTTTGGACATAGATCTCGGAGCTTGGTGTTTTAAATCTCTCAATGAAATCTTGGTGTAGATTACGCTCTTTAATATCCATTCTATTCAAGATGTTTTGTGCGCACACATCAATCTCCAAAGCGGTATATCCAGTTCTCTCCATATCAGTTGGTTGATAACCAGTCAGATACTCCACTAACTCTGGTGTTTTCATTGATTCGTCAAGCAAAATTGGCGTTCTCAAATACAAATCATTTAATCTGAGCCAAGCACATCCGAATAGGTTGAAATCAGCCAAAAATTGAAGAGAAAAGGGGATATGAACTTCAAAGCACTCATATTTCTTACCGTTCACTCTTCCTTCCCTTAGCATCTCCGCCAGTCTGTTGGTGTAAGAAGGATTCAGCAGGTAAATCTTGTAATATGCCTGGTAGCCCACGCTGTATCCGTAGAAGGGTATTCCCTTGCACAGTGAGACGTGTGCGATGTATTTGAACACCTTGGTATCTTCATCCTTCTCTCTTCCCCGGTCATCTGTCTTCTTCCTGTTCAGCGACGTGGCCACTGCATCCTCTAGTGATTTCTGGAACGTGAAGCAATCCTGGTTATCGTAGGGGATGTAGATATAGGGATAGGCACCGTGGATGTGTGCTGTGATGTTGTGGCCCGTCGGCAGCGACCCAAACACCCTCACGATGGGCACATGGTGGTACGAGAAGTCCTGTTCTCTGCCCACCGGGCCATCTCTGTCAAAGATCGAGGGCGCCACTTGGTAGTAGTCGAAAGTGTTGATCTGGATCTTGAGCTCCTCCGCGTCGAAGGAGTCGTTGCGTGTGGCAAACAAGTCTTCTCTGCCGCCGTGTGGCATCGAGACATTATAGAGCAGTCTGGTGAAGGCTTCAGCTATAAAGAGCCAAAATCGCCATCGAGTTTGGTGATGTTTTCTTCTTATTTACATATGGAATCAGGATTCGCGCGTCAATTAGTGGCACTTGAAGATAAACTCATGAAGCGTATTCAATCAGCGGAAGTTTGATATATAACCCTGTGATGACAGCCAAGAAGACAGTGTTCATCAAGATACCCAGAAACAGAGAGGGATTCAAAGACCCTGTCAATGTGAGTGGTCGTTAACTAGTTTCCAGAACAAGCACTAATTGAACAATCTAGATCAAATGGAGCGAGGAAAGAGAACAACGACTCTGGAAAGTCTTGTCGAAATCCAAAAGAAATGAGCTGGACTGTGAGTACTACAAATACGAGCTCTATTGTGATTGAACTAACAATTAATTAGGGAACGGATTGTATGTAATAAACTGTGTAAACTCTGTGGCTTCTCTACTGACCGCTATAGATCTGAACAATTTGGTGTATCAATCTCCTTTTTACAACAACAGGCATACTGGCTGTATGAGAATGAATTGGAGCAGCTGAAAACTGAGATGCAAAGAGGACAGTCAAGTGACACTGGATTCTCAAAAGATCCATCACCTGAAAAAACCGAAACTATCACCAAGAATGAGCCTGATATATCAAAGTTATCCTTGTCAACCAAAAGCTTCGACGTATTTGAAGAGAAGCAAATCAAACATATACCCAAATACGAGAACTTGCACACAGAATTTGATCCTGAAGCTACTGTGAGACATATAAGTTTCAAAGAGAATACCCCTAATGCTGATTTTGATTCTGATTCTGAACCTGCATCGTCTTCATCATCATCAGCATCTGACTTGAATCAAGGATCAGTGCTATTACATCGTTCGAAAATCCTTTCAAAACCACCACCAGTATTTGATGATTCAGATGATGACTATGAGGATCCTAGACAGAGTAATAAAAATGAAAGCGTCAGTTCAAATGACTATCATACAAGGACCACAAATACCAAGTCAACTACTGAATCATCTTTATCAAATATATCATGTATGTATGCATTTATTGAGTGGGTTTATAAATATGTGGTTACTAACTTACTTTCAAGCATTCAGTGTTAGTAAATCTGCTTTGGAGGAGGCTTTGCTTGATAGTTCCCGGATTTGAGTTCTTCAAGACATCTTTCACATCCACAATCGAAAAACCAGTTTTTAGCTAAAGCTTGTTGTCTAATTCTCAATGTTTCATCCAACATGTGGAAATAATCTATACACATTTGTTGTCCTTTTGAGATATCATCAATTGATTGAAATATCATTCTATTTGTTTTCCTATATTTTTTCAAATTAGGTCGGCAAGAATGATTGAAAAATGAGGCTTCAGGGAAAATTGAATAACCCAAAAATTCTTTATTCTCTGATGAATTTTCATCG
This sequence comes from Hansenula lynferdii, assembly GCA_030582155.1. Taxonomy (NCBI): domain Eukaryota; kingdom Fungi; phylum Ascomycota; class Saccharomycetes; order Phaffomycetales; family Wickerhamomycetaceae; genus Hansenula; species Hansenula lynferdii. The sequence continues at coordinate 20,695 of JAKTWT010000089.1, read as the reverse complement.
ACTAATTGCCATGTCCCAAATGAATTACCATATTCACGCCCAAATATCAATCTTATATTCTGCGTTGTTAAAAATGGTTGTAAAAAATCTGGTAATATCACTTTCAAAACCTGATATATAGAACCTTGAGATTTTAAAAGCACAGGAAATTTCTCAATTTTTTGTAATTCATTTGTTTGTAGTTCTTCAAAACATGATAACGATTCGTGACCTTTATACATACTGTATAACGCATGAATAATGAATCTTGCGCCAGTGTATTCATCTTCATTCAAAAATGGTAATTTACCCATGACTTTTGTCTTCTTCCATTTAAAAGTTCTGATTTCCCACTCTTCAATGTCTCTCCAGTAATTTTCAATGAATTCAGAAGTGATTTTTGGGTTATATTCAATTTCTTCCACAGAATTTTTGCATTTCATCTGATAATAATTTAAAAAGATTTCAAAGGCTTCAGTTAATTCAAAGCTTGCATCAAAAGCCTTCCATTCCTCTATGCAATTATTCGAACAAAACCATAAGCCAGCACCTTTAAATTTTCCAGACTTAAAAGCTGGGGTTTCATTGATCTTCAATTTGCAATATTGACCATATTCATAACGGAAACAAGTAGCACAAACTTCTTTTCTAAATTCGTGCAATATCACTGTAGTGAATGGAGAGTTTGAAATCAATACATCAACACCCTTGGGTATATCTTGAGTTGCAAAGCAAGCTCTACCATATTGAGTTTGTCTAACTTCAAAAAGATTCGATACATGGATCTGCGTTGGGCTTCCCTCTTGGCTCATCTTTAAATCTTCAGTAAAAATGATGATCTGCGGTTGCTAGTGTCTTTATGTCCTTTCGAGACACTCCTAGAAATTTTGTATGTTTCGAAAACAACTAGTGAGACAAAGATCTATAATCCTGTCAAATCGTAACTTTAATTGAAACTTTTTGACATAAACGTTAAACGTTAAACGTTTTTCTTTAAAAAATGAAAATATCCTCTTTAGGTAAATATCCCTAATAGGAAAGACCGATGACCGATGAGCTACTCGCACATATGATGACTGTAAATACTTGATACACCGTAATATTCTGAAAACTATAACCATATATGAAATATTGTGATAATTTATAAGAATTAGTACACAAATGCATCATGATATTGTGTTTCCTGATGGATTAAATTAGAGATCCTGAAAAGCGGGTTTGGCCCACTATGTTGGATTAATTAAATACCAAAACATTTCGTATTTTTGATAGATCTCATAAAAAGTGTTATTTGCAGCAGCTTTGAAATACCTCTATAATATAGCTGATTTAACTTTCTAGTGGATTCATAAACAACTTTGTTTTTCAATTGGGGATTTATGTAGATATTCTCACCATAATTATGCTTGAACATCTATTTTAATCACCATTTTACCAAATAAAGATCTGTTAAAAGCTGCCAGTAGACATTTTTTGGCTTTCTCTTTTTCATAGGGTATTCAAAACATCGAAACTCAGAGTTCATGAATTTTGGGAAATTTGGATTATCAGAAAATTGAAATTCAAACAAAGAATGGTTGGTTGTGTATTTTATTGAAAATAATTATATAATTTATATATTAAATATATAAATTAATTCCAAAAATTCTTGAAATTTAACCATGAATTCAAACTCACAATCACCCCCTGATTAATTCATGGAGATATTCTAATATATTTTCCTAAAAAACAACTGAATTCTCTGTGTAATTGTGGGTTTCATTCATATCTAGTCTCGGACTTCGGAGATAACAGTTTCTGCTGACAGCATTATTACATAATCCACACTATCTCGCAGTGTGGCCTTATCGGCTCCCGGGGTGTCTTTGGTTTGGTCATACGTTATCACCAGAAACTGTTCCTCGACAATTATGCTAGCGAAGACAATAAAACTGAGAAAAGTTTAGAGATCGCTCAAGTACCCTGAAGCTTATTATATATTCGCAAATTTTGCATTGCGTCCACATATCCAATCAAATAATGTCAAGACGAGCCATTCAGTTATTATCCCCAATTTCCTCTAGAGGGTTGTTGAGTACCGCTAGACTTGATTCCCGAGTGATTCCTATTGATGCCTCATGGTATATGCCTACCAATCCAAGAAACCCTAGGGAAGAGTTTGCTCAATTAAGATTGGAAAGTGCTAAATTCTTTGATTTAGACTCTGTTAAAGACGAATCATCCCCTTATCCTCATATGTTACCAAGTGTGGAAGAATTCAACAGATCTATGAGCAAATTGGGTATTAAGAAGTCAGATAAATTGATTGTATACGATAGAGTTGGTAATTTTTCAGGTCCAAGAGTTGCTTGGACTTTTTTAACTTTTGGTCATGAAAAGGTATTCCTACTAAACAATTATCCCGAGTATGAGAGATATAAATATCCAGTTCAAGAATCAAATGAAGTAGATGAGAACACTCCATCACAATACAAGGCTGAAAATTTTGATGAAAATGCAGTGGTCAATTTTGAACAATTCCAAGACATTGTTTCAAGTAAAGAAATCAGAGAGAGATACAACATCTTGGACGCAAGATCACATGAAAGATTTACCGGTGAAGCACCAGAACCAAGACCTGGTTTATCCAGTGGTCATGCACCAGGAGCCAAATCATTACCATTCAACAAAGTGCTGGGAGAAAATAACTTATTTTTAGATAAAGATTCATTGACAAAAGTTATTGATGCAGCTGGTGTTGATCCTGAAAAGCCAACAATAGTGATGTGTGGTACCGGTGTTACAGCTTGTATCCTAAAAACAGCATTGGATAGCATCGGGTATAACAAACATGGAATCCAAGTCTACGATGGTAGCTGGACGTAAGTATTATTGGAATCATGTATTACATAGTGAGGTTTACTAACACTGAATTTTAGTGAATATGCACAAAGGGCAGGCCCCGAATTAATTGTCAAAGGGGAGGAATAGACTATAAACTTGAAGGTGGAAATGAGATGATGATAGTAAATAAAAGAGAGCTAGATAATCTCAATTGACTTTCACTGTAGCAGAATCATAAATATCAGTGATAAAAAGTTAATTATTTATCATGGTACTGCCCTTAACAAAACCCATTTTCGCGAACGAATTTTTAACTACGTACCAGCAGTTACTAGACATAACAATCGACAAGTAAACAGCGATATCAAGGTTGAACTATATTGCCAATCGTCATAATAAAATATGTCTCTACCAGGATTCACAGGCTCCGAGTCTACTGTAAGTTTCCTCTTCGATAACTTTCGTCATACAAAATTGATGATTCTAACCTAATGACTAGAACAAAACTAAAGAAGAAGTTGAGATTGGACCAAAATCAGAATGGAGATTTGAGGTGGGATTTGATGAAAAAGTTACAGTGACAGTGAGTTGATGATTTGGTGAAATATTTGATTACCCGAGTATAATGACTAACTTTAAATAATAGGTTGTGGAAGGGGTGGCTGAAATATTTGGTACAGAATTAACAAATGATTTCGAATATAATTTTTCAGGTCTGAAATCAGCAATATATTCACATAATGGAGCTAAGATTGAATATTCAGGGGAAATTGCCTCAGAATATACATCAGAAGAGACTCAAATGGACTCTTATATAAATTTGCATTTTGCATTAGAAAACTTAAGATTTGAAGCTACAAATTCTGGTAAAAAGGGACCAAGAGTCTTGATATTGGGTGCTAAAGATTCAGGGAAAACCACATTATCGAAAATTTTAGCAGCATATGCTAACAAAATGGATCGTCAACCGATGGTTGTGAATTTGAATCCAGAAGAGGATGTTTTTTCAATACCAGGGACACTTACAGCAACACCTATTTCTGATATATTAGACGTTGAACAAGGTTGGGGTCAAACATATACCACTGGACCTACACTTTTACGTCCAAAACAACCATCTGTGAGATATTATGGATTGGAGACCATTGAAGAAAATGAAAAATTTTATAAGCATAACATCTCGAGACTTGGGGTGACTGCCTGTAGTAGGCTTGAAGAAGATAAAATTGTTAACCAATCCGGTATGATAATTAACACACCACCATTGAAAATCAAAGATTCACAATTGATAGAGGATATCGTATCGGATTTTGAAGTTGATATATTAGTTGTTGTTGGTAATGAAAGATTGTTTATTGATTTGAAAAAAAAATTTAAAGAAAAACTCACCATTGTGAAAGTTCCTAAATCAGGCGGATGTGTGGAAAGAGATGAAACATTCATAAGACAAAATCAGCAAAAGAGCATTAGAGAATATTTTTACGGGGTACCAAAAACCGTATTATCCCCATATACAGTTCATGTTGATTTTTCCATTGTGACTGTCTATAAACCGTTTATCGAAGAAAACAACTATATTTCATCTGTGCTTCCAATAGGAGAGGAGGATGAGGAAAAAGATGAAAAGAAAGCAGTCAAATTGTTAGAAAAAGTTGAGCCATCATCATCGACATTACAGAACTCAGTTGTGGCATTTCTACAAGCTGATAAGACAGATGACGAAGATATAGTTTTGAGAAGTGGAGTATTGGGTTTTGCCGTGATGTGAGTATAAGAAGAAAGAATTCATGATTTAGACATTTACTAACTAAACTAACAGAACTGATGTCGATGACACAAAGACAAAATTGAGAATCTTGATCCCTGTTCCTGGTAGACTTCCAGACAAGGCCATGATTCTCGGAGCGTACCGTTACGTGGAATGAACAGCTCAATAAATGGCATTATATAGAATTTCTCGACGATATTGTAGATTCCGTTTGTGTGTAGATGCTTCAATTCAGATTCGCTTCGGAAATTAAAATCAAAAAAAAATTAGCGCTTGATCAAAATTGTCTTTTGACATAAAAACATAAATTCCAACAAGCAGCAATTGACCCACCGAAATCCAAGATCAATAACTGATGGTGAAAAACGTATGAATCACGTGGTAGATGAGTGAGAATAGGAGCTCCATTCACGAGCTCGAAGGCAAAGTGGCCAGTGTGCTCCATTCGCAGGTCCTGGTGACTTCGTTGGCGGATGCGATGAGAGAGGTGATACAGAACAGCGTGGATGCTGGTGCCGTTAATGTCGAGGTGCAGTTTGATGCTAACGACTTGTCCTTCAGCGTGGAAGATGATGGTCGTGGGATGGAGCCTGAGGATCTAGCCCGGGTTGGGTGTATGAATCATACGTCAAAGTTGAAGAGGTTGGATGAGTTGAAAGACACTAGGACTTTTGGATTCAGGGGCCAGGCGCTTCATGCTATAGGCACAGTTTCAGCATTGACGGTAATTTCAAAGGCTAATGGATACAACTCCAGCTTTTACGTCATGATTAGCCATTCCAAGAGGCTATTTGAACCAAGAATTTTAAAAGAAGATTCAGTACATGCCCTAAAACAACCCATGAACCATGGTACAACAGTCTTGGTTAAGAATTTGTTTGAAAATGTTCCCGTGCGTCGCTCTCAACAGAACAAGATCTCTGCACACAAAGTGGTGGAGGAAGTTAGAAATATTGTCCTTCAGTGCGCAATTGCATTTCCGCAATTACACTTGAAGGTCTCAAAGGCGTCGTCCATATATGGCTACAGTTTGGTTTGCAATATATAGAGTGAATCGTTTGAAAACAGAGTCATATCATGTTTGTATGATATTTATGGCCTCTCACTAGAGGAAAGGAGCCAGAACCTTTCAGTGACATTTCAAAACTACAAAGTCTCATGTACAATTGGAAAGTTCCCAGTACAGTCTAAAAACTATCAGTTTCTTTTCTGGAATGGCAGGTACTTGAAGAACAATGAACTAGTAAAGGAAATCAATAAGGTGTTTTACAATTCAGGTTTTGGCTCACAGTCTGACATCCTGGTGTCATCAATAACCAGAGGCACAACATCACCGACAAAAGGTAAGTCACCAACTAAAGGGGCCTCTAGCGTGGGTAATCCCTACTCAAAATACCCTGTATTTGTGGTTACTATAGAGGGAAAACTTTCAACTTCCGATCTCATTCAGGATCCTACAAAGCAAATCAATGACTCTCGATATTTAAAGGTCATTACTCCTTTGATAATAAAGATCATGAAAAGTTTTCTTAAAACAAATGGCTACAACGTGAGGGTCCCCTCCCTTGTACCCAAAAGGCACTCACAGTTACCTAGTGTCAATATTGAAAGAGAGGAGGTCTCACCAATGGTGTCAAAATTTGCACTAAACACACGCATCAAGGGTAATTTCACATCCAAAAGGGAAATAGAAGGGTTGGTTGATTGCTCCAAACCAGAACCTAAGAGGTATAAGTATTCAACTAGTAAGATTGCAGAACCTCAAATCTTGGATAGCACTTCATGCTTTACACATCAATGTCACTCGGATGACCATGGAAGTGACAATGACAAGAGTGAATACGAAACCAATAGGACTTCAGAGCTTCTGATACCCAGAGACTGGTTTGAGAAAATGGTTGTTATCAAACAAATTGACAAAAAATTTATTCTTTTGAAGTTGTGTGATTCATCCACTCGACTACTTGTTATTGATCAGCATGCTTGTGATGAGAGGATAAAGGTCGAAGGATTATTCAGACAATTTTTAATGGCAGTCAAAGATCCATTTCAAGACGTTGGTCGTGAGGTTCTAGATCAGAACATTAATCTACATTTCAACAATCTAGAAATAGATCTTTTGAGGCAGTATGAAAATCAACTTTCTCGTTGGGGCATTAAATATGAGGTTTGTGGAAAAAACAAAATTCAAATCACTCATCTCCCTGAGATCTTAGTGCAAAAGATTGATGACGGTAAAGAATTCCTCAAGAAATGCTTAAGTCAATACCTTGATGATATACATACTAAAAGGAAATTGATGACACTTTCTGGAGAGTGGTGGACAAATATACAGGCAATACCTACAATTATAATCGATCTTATAAACAGCAAAGCCTGTCGTTCTGCAATTATGTTTGGAAGGGCTTTGGACAAAGAAGAGTGCAAGCAGATGATCAAAGAACTATCAAAATGCAAGCAACCCTTCCAATGTGCACATGGAAGACCCTCGATAGCACCTTTATGTAACATAGAAGATTAAAGTTCACACCACAAAGACAATACTCATAAAATATGCAATTTTATATTAGATGTTAGCTTTGTAGCGCATTTTCACGCTCAATTTTTTCATCAACACTTTTCAATGAAATTTTAGCATGTTCTATTAAATCTTCATGCTTAATCTTTTGACCCAAATCAATTTGAAGATTTAAAGAATTTCTCACTTCCTCAAACATTGACATCTTTTTAAACCCATCAATAGATTTTTCAATATGACTGATGATTATCGTAATCAGATTGATTCGATTTTGTTTCAGTAAACCATCCCCGTTGTAAAGACTTATCAATGATTTTGCGATAATCTGATGAGCTTTCATTGTCAATTCATTATTATTCGCCTCTTCGAAAAATGGTAGACAGTCATCAATTATACTTTTAACATCCTGATCTTCTCCCAAATGTTGCAAGATCTCACATAAAATTAACAAACCTTTCAGTACCAAGTTACTATACCCTGAGCTGAGTGAAGATTTCAAGCATTTCATCACAATGGAAAGCGCCCTGGAAGGGGCTGTAGTGTTGCACAAGATTTGGCAGCTCAACAATGTATATGCTGTAAACCAATAGCTATTATTTGATTTTTTTGCGAATGTCGATGTATGCTTTGATAACAATTCATAAGCGTAATGTTGATTCCCCTTTTTGAAATGAAGGTAGGCTTCCAAGTATTTCATTTGGCCTTGTAAATCAATATTAACGTGCCCTTGATTTAAAAGTTTCTCTAAATATATTTCAGCAACTTTATATCTTGAGCATCTGATGCATTGTTCAGTTAATAACAATAATTTATGAGCGACTAGTTCCTTTTTCAATTTAAAATCCACTTCGACTAGAGGTTCTAACTCTTCAAATAGATAAAAAGCTCCTTCAACATCGTTGGTTGAAATTTTGAAATGTGCTCTTCTAATCATGATGGAAACTCTTTGTGAGAGACTCAAATCGTGATCAGAGGACAAATCACAGTATGCCTGTGCTAAATCAAAGTTACCACTCCTAAACCAAAATGCGCTGGCAAGTGAACAATGCCTTATAAATGATGTTGGATGCTCGTTTTCAGACAATGAGAAGTAAGCAGATCTTGTCAATGCTTCAAGCCCAGGAGTCAGAGAGCCTCCATCTAAAATAGTTTGCAAAGTTTCTGCCTGATGTGCTGTTGAGCGAATACGGGACGAGTCAGTCACAGAACTTGATTTGAGGTGTTGTAGTAAGTGCTCGTTTGAAGCATAAAAATCGTGCTTCAAGCTTGGACGATCTTTGAGGAAGTTGAATAACCATCCGAGTAAGAAGTTCAAACATGCAGAATCGTTCTTCTCCCTTGCCACAGCAATAGACTCTCCTAATGATCGCAATGCCTCTGCGTCACAATTGAACGATGCATGAAGACTGGCTTGACTGAGTAAGGCATATTGATAAAATGTTGCTTGACGGTTACTCATCATATAGTCAAAATAACGATGTAATGAATCAACAGCTCCCAAGTAGTCACCTTGGCTTAGGTAAAAAAGATAGTTAATATAATAAGTCGAGGGAACTTGACTTGTTTCCTGTTGTGACATTGCTTCCAAAATTTCTTTCAACTCCGGGGATGCAGAAGTACCATAACTCTCTATGATGTGTATTTGATGATTGACAAGTTTAGATAAATCCCCATGTGATATCATTATAATGTTTTCCTCAGTATCTTTACTACTCAGCGGTAGATGTGACAACAAACCCAAAAAATTGCACGTTTCCTCAATAGTTTCATCGATACCATAAATCATTTCCAAATCAGAAGATTTCTTCAAGTATTTTTTACTCATGCTAGCTTTACTTGAACTCCTAAAGCTCACAAATGCTCTCCACAAAAGTTCTGTGTGTTGATGCTCCAACCCTTCAAATGCGATGGAACATCTACTAACATATTTTCCTAAGAAACTTGACTCAGTCAATAGATACTGGGGCACTGAATCTTTTGAAGCAGTTTCAATCAAACTTCTGCCCTCGGAGTAATTCTTAACCAATAGGGCATTTGTTTGTCTTATAAATGAGTGAAGGGAGTCTAAAGATTTCAAAGACCAGACTGCATGTAGCAAACGTTGTTCAATATCATCTGCATATTCTGAACCATGCGCGGAATCAGATGCTTCACATGTCTTTCTAATTGTTCCTATGATAGCATCGAGTGTTGGCGGAAGCGCTGCTGTATCCAGACCATCAGCCGACGAGGGCCCCTCAATGTACTTTATGATAGTGGACAATAGTGGTCTGTGTGTTTTCTTGGGCAATATACCGGCACAATAAGCAGCGATTAATGATAATATGACAATCTGATATGGTGCAAATGACTTTGTGAGAATGACCCTCATAGCTGGGCGCTTCGGATCACCTGATGATTGCAGTGAGTGAAATGTATGACTTTCAACATTGGGCAGCATGACGTATCCTCAACTACCAAGTTGATCTTCAAATAGCTGATCTTAAGTGTTGATATTTTGGAATAATAAAGAGATCCAAAACAAAACAAAGCATTTGAGTGAAGCGCGAAACCATCATCACGTGACTGTACGATATTCGGCCGAGAAGCGGTTTTCGTGGTTAGAAGCGGCTTTTACTTTTCAGACCGGACCGGTTTACAATTATAAATTATCTCAAAGATTCATGATTCATATACCTGGCTCTTCAAGATAAGCAACGCCACACATTGTTACTTTATAAGATACGCAAGATACAGAGAGATCTTATGATACAAGTTAGACCATCATTCGAACATATTGACGCTACCGTTATAGTATAGAAGAGTAAAAGACATTTGGAAAATGTCTTCAGAATTAGATCTTGAGTCGGTAGCAAATTCTGAAAACCAGCATCAGAAGGATATTGAAGATATCAAGAGGGAAAAAAAAAATGCTGAAGAGACAACTCATGTGCCCAAGCACACGGTGTTTGATGAATCTGAAAAATATTTGTTAGTGTTACTAGCAGCAGGGGTCGCTATTTGGTCATCATTTGGTTCACCTATCTATTATCCAGCCTTACAGATCTTGGAAAAATATTTTGATATCAGTGAGGAACTAGTGAATATTTCTGTGGTGGTGTATATGATTTGTCAAGGTATATCACCAACCATAGTGGCGCCATTTGCTGATAGATATGGGAGAAGACCCGTGCTTATCTGTTGTTTGTTAGTTTTCATAGGGGCATCAATAGGTCTTGCTGTGTCAAACTCATATGCACTCATTTTAGTACTGAGATGTATCCAGTCTTTTGGAATATCGCCAGCAGTGGCTATTGGATGTGGTATCACTGGTGATTGGTCTGAGCGTCACGAAAGAGGCTGGTTTGTTGGACTAACTTCTGGTTTCACCTTGTTGGGTCAAGCTTTTGGTTCATTATTTGGGGCTGCTTTAATTGCTGGTTTTAGTTGGAGGGCTATTTTCTGGTTTTTGGCGATTGGAGGAGGTGTTTCATTAGTTACAATTAGTTTTTTATTACCAGAAACGATGAGATCTATTGTTGGGAATGGATCATATTGCCAAAGAATTTGATAGACAGAGCTCCTTTATTACGCATTCCTCACTATAGAAAGAAATGGGACATCGAAGATCCTGATTTTTCTACTATTGGCTCAGCTAGAAAGACTGATTTTTTAGCTTCTTTGAAAATTGTGGTAAAGCCAGAATTGGCAATTTGTTTATTCAACGGTACTATACATTATGCCCTTTGGACACTCCAACTTACTTCACTAAGTGATGTCTTATCCAAGGACTATAAGTTTTCAGTGATGAAGATTGGGGTCTGCTATTTACCAGCTGGTATTGGTGGTCTTTTTGGATCTTTCATGTCTGGAAGAGTCATGGATATGGTTTACAAAAGACAATATACAAGATTTGAAGATCAGAAGAAAAACGGATTGATTGGAGAGGAAGAAAAATTCAATATAGTTAAAACAAGAATCTTAGTGGCAGTTCCATATTGTTTACTTACTGATGCATTCACAATAATGTATGGTTGGTGCTTAAGTAAACATGTCAATATCTCCACGATATTGATTAGTGAATTTATCATATCGAATGGATGTATGGCTGTTGTTGGTGTGAACTCTACATTGTTGATTGATCTTTATCCATCAAACTCATCAGCAGCAGCTTCTTGTGTCAATTTGACTAGATGTATCACCGGTGCTGTATTTGTTGCAGCTTTAAGTTCAATGAATGCACATTTAACCGTTGGTGGTACTTTTACACTGATGGCTGCCCTGGGTGCAGCATCTGCTTTATTATTATTTGTTCCAATGAAATATGGTATGAAATGGAGTCGTAATAGGGAATTAAAGAAACAAGAGAAAGAGGAGAAGGTGATGTGAATTAATTTGATTACAGTGTGGTCCAAAGAGAGCAATGGGAATTTCATAGATATCAATGCATATAATTATTTATAATAGACTTAAATATCGAGTAGTTTAAACTATCCGAATGCCACAACATTACAATAACTAACCACTAGCTCATTATTTTTAGCAAAATGCTGCAAGGGAATGTTAGTGCGATATTCGATTATTGAGGATGTTGAGTACTCACTTTATGTAGATTACCTATAATCTCATCTGCAGATGGAGCAAATGAATTACTGACATAGCAGTGAATTGTGTCTTCTTTATTGGGAAGCCTTTTCCTTAGCTTTTTAGTGATGAATTTGATCAATGTTGCAAAAGGTTGAGTTTCAGAGATCTTGAATACATTGGGACTTAGTTGAGGGGTTGATCCAATTGGTTGACACCGTATTGTGACTATATTGAATATTAGTAATTACCCAATCACTGCTTCAACTTCACATACTCTTTTCTGTAGATTCTTGTGTAATCTTTTTAACCACTTGACTCGATGTGGGTGGTAATTTTGTAAGTATTATAGAAGCTGACATAGTGACTTTGTGTTTCTGTTCTTCACTCTTGATGTCAGCTTCCCCAAATCGGTTCAGCGGTGCGGGAGAATTGTCAAACTCTTCTGCTTTTTCCCCTTCGTCATCTGACTCTTTGAACTCTGTCTGTTTCAAACTCTGGGGTGGCATCTCTTCATCCCTGTCTTCCTCCTCCAGCTTCATCGTCCCCATCTGTTTGGTAGCATATACAGTCTCACTACTCGACGAATCATTGTCAGAGACCAAAAGATCTATATTCTGCTTTGATGCCATTTCCAAAAATCGTAACAACAATACAAATTTTCGTTATCATGATCCATGTTGAAACGTTAACTCATCTTGTTTGTCACCTTTTTTTCGAACGGGCCAGAAATGACTGTCATCACAACACGGCTAAATAACTCTGGCACAGAATAATCTTTGCCTCAGAGCCAATGAAAAACAGATTGATTGTCATCAGTTGCCAACTAGATAGAGCCCAAACACAACAAAGAGAGTGTTGAAGAGGTGCAACAAGGGTATAGTGTGCATATAGAAATGACCAAACTGGATGTATCGTCTTTAAACCAAGCAATTCCCGCTCCAATCGACTTGGAAGAGGATGATAAGGCCTTCGGCCCGTCAAGCAGAAGATCTTCAAGAATCATACCCATCTTGACATCGATTCAGAAATATTCATCATATACATTCACAGTTTTTTCATTCTTACATGGCGTCAATGTACTGGTATGTCCATCTATATCAGATAGTTTGGCTGAAGAGGTACTTTCCATGACTAGAACAATTTATCAAGCACCAGGATTGGAAGGTTTACTAGTATTTGGAAGTCTTTCATTACATATATTATCTGGTATCGCCATAAGGGTCATTAGGAATTGGTATTATAGAGAGAAATATGGAGCATCAAAGAAATATGATAATAAATTGAAAAGAAGAAGACGTAATAGTCAGATCGATAAAGACGTTATCACTAAGGATTTTGAAGGTGAAGTTAATATCAATAATGATTCTGAAGTTGGATTGATGGGCGGGATAACAAACTATTTTGGATTTGGTTTTAAAAAAAGCTTATCCTTTAGATACTTGGGACTATCTCCATTACAAGCTACAGGGTATTTATCAATACCGTTGATCATATATCATTCTTTACAAGCAAGAATTATTCCACAGATAGTGGAAGGTGATAGCAGTTATGTCAACTTTGAATACATCTCATATTTATTCAACAATAACAAACATATCACTGGACCTTTACTAAACTGGATCGTATACCCATTACTCATTAGTGTGACCACATATCATATAATATCAGGTTGGATGAAATGGGTGAAAATTAGAAGTTTAACAAAACGTAAAATTGGTGCTTCTATAGTTAATGTTATTAGTTTGATTGGGATGTTTAGTCTATATTCTATTACAAAGATTGATGCCTCATCTGTTGCTCAATTTGTTCAAAAAAGATTTGACCTTTATATTGATCAGTTTTATTTCATTTCATGATGGTATGGTACAATTATAAGTGAATCAGATCACTGGTCACCAATATTTAATACACAATGGATAAAACCATGAGAATAATACATATTTAATACCATATTTATCTTATCAATTTGTAAAAACTGTAAAAAATAGTACTTCTATACACTGTTTATATCAGCTCGACCCATTTTTTTTTTTTTTTCTAAATCAATGTAATATTAAGTTATTTTCTAAATACTGTTTATGTACATAAGCATCATATTAGAGCCTGACCTTAATAGTTGGGAAATAAGAGTTACTTTTTGTTCTCTTTGTGAATTGTAATAATGGAAATCTTGATGTTATATGTGTTTTGAATGTGTTCTCTTTTCATCGTTTGGATATGTTAGGTGCTAAAGATGGTTGCCCTTTTTTCAACAATCAGATTAATCTTTGCTTTAACTCAGCGTTCTCTGATGTTGGTTGTCTTTATATGATTAACATTTCCAGTTGTAACCCTATTCGTAACACTTTACTCATCTGTGATATTGAATGATAAAATTAAATTTTGAAAGATAGTATTTGATTTATCTCTCAATTTAGCAATGGTAAATCTCTGTAATAGTTGGTTGTGGAGCGCTTAATATTGATGAACCACTTGGTGTGGGTCAATATTGTTGCTTCTCCAAAATCAATTTCGTCGAAACTGTATCTTCTAGTTTGTCTCAAATGTGTCATGATTTCAATGTAGTGGCTCATACTTTCGTATTGCCAGCTACTCTTTCTGTCATTCACATAGAGATCTGAAAATTTTATTGGTAGAGAGATTGGTGATATTAGCTTCCAGATGCTCTTTGATCTGGGACAATGGATGAAGTAATGTTGGTACGTTTCTCTTTTGGTACCACATAAGCAGCATAAAGGATTGTTTTTGTGAGGTTGGTTTGGATCCATTTCTTGGCTATAGTTTCTTCTGAATAAATATTCATAGTGCCCTAGATTGAAACGTTGAATGAATTCCAATAAGCCTGGTCTTTGAGTTTGATTTTTATAAATCTTGTACCAAAATTGGCTCCACTGGTCATCTGATGGGGACTCTCCATATAATCTTTCCATATTTGGATCCTCTTCTTCTAGTGACTCGTCTAATGGGATTCTCTCTCTAATGATAGGATCTCCATAGATTTCTTGATACTTTTTGTGGAAGTGTTTGAATGCTTCTTCGTTGATTTCTTCTCCTTCGATATCTCTCAGGTTTTGTTTCATTGAAGCAGTAGATGATTTGACATTTCTCACATATTTGTCATAGATTTGATGTGGATACATTTCAATCCATTCCATTTGGTCATGGTATCCAATGCTGTGGATTACTTCAAACCAGGCTTTCAGAGCATCGATCTCCTTTGAATTAAGCAAATTTTGGATGTTAAGGCTCTCTTGTGTTCTCTTAGCTGGAACTTCAATTCTAACTCGATATTCATGATTGTTTAATGGGTATCGATCTCTGGCTACTTCTGGTAAAACTTTGTAGTTTGGAAGTAGTTCAAATAAAAGTTTTTCAGTCGTGACCCGACCAATTTGGTTGCCCTGGAGTAACTTTGTTTTGAAAAAGGAGTTGTCTCCTAATTCATTAAAGTAATGAGCAAACGTTCCATCAATCAACTGATACCATGGGAAAGTTTTGACCTTGTTGTGGCTGTTTGATTGCCTAACATGTGATGCATTATTATTGGTTGGATTCTCTATTCTGATGTCTCCTCTTAAACGAATATCTCTATCAGCTGGATGCAATTTGAAAACTTCACTTATAATGTTGGCCAAATGTTGCAGTTTGTCTCTAATGGAGATAAAAGCTATTTGGTAGCTATCTGTCATGGCTCGATACATGGTTTTGGCTCTATGGCCCAATAGCTGCATATCCATGTTCTGAAGGCCAAATCCTCCTAACTTCTTTGGAGTTTTCAATGTTTCAAGTGATACTCCACTAACTTTGGTATCTATAAGCTTCTCAATTCGTTTCAGTATTGATGGTGGAATTGTATCAAATGGATCTCTGAAATAAATGATGGACAAAGCATATATGGAATAACTCAATGTTTGAATACTTATTGGCAAATGGTTAATTAATGGACCCATTATGAGTTTGTTGAGTCTTTTTTCAATTTCTTTCCAATTGACTTGCTCCAGGTTGATTCCTAACATTTTTGGATTTGAATCTGTTATAAAATCCCCTTCAATACCCAGTTCTTTATATTCATCTTCATATCTTTTAAATGTGGTTGATTCCTGATAATTGTTGTTGTGTGTTGGATTTGGACCTGCTTTTAAAAACCAAAGTTTTGACTTTTGAGGATTTAAATCCAATCTTGAAAATCTCTTGAATCTGTCCATGCATCTATTAAATATTGGAACATCATGTTTACCTGTGAAGAAAACAGATACATCATCTGCATATGCATAATTGTGAATTTGGTGCTTTCCATTCTTCAATTTTATGCTCACCCCTTTCATTTGTTTCCGCATATCGTGAAGAAGAACTTCTAATCCAAGAATAAAGATGGTTGGACTGATTGGAGATCCCTGTCTCACGCCTCTTTCTAATGGAAATGGCCTGGAATACTTATTATTGATGGTGATAATTCCAATTTGTTGACTTAAAAAAGCTTTAAACTGGTTTATAATTTCAATTGGTGCATTCATCAGTTGTAATAACTCTTGGATAAAATGATGGGATATCGAGTCAAAAGCTTTTTGGAAATCTATTGATAACATGGCTGGGAATTCTTCTCCATACATTGGTTGAGGTTTATCATATTTGGTTGAAATATGATTTGGTCCCATCTGAATCTTGGTTTGACTGGTTTCACTAATAAATTGATAATTATGGATTAAGTTCTCCATTGCTCTCTTATTCATGAATCCTACTTGGGAATTTGCAATTTTATCTTGCAACATTGGTAAAAGCTTATTGTTAAGGGCCGATGCCACAATTTTCAACAGGGAGGACATTAGACTGATTGGTCTCAATTGAGTACAATCTATCTCATCATTATCTGTCTTTGGTAGCATCTTTATGATTACTGTCTCCATACTTTTTGGGATTTCTCCTGTTTTCTGGATAGCAATGGATAGATTCATGGTGATTTCTCCAAAACATTTATCCCATAGTTTGAGAATTGTTTGGTAAGTTATACCGTCTAATCCTGGGCTGGTTTGATCTTTTGCTAGAGCTTTGCAAGCTTCTAGAAGCTCATCCTTGTTAAGTGGCTGTCTCAGAGATGAATGCTCGTCTTGGCTGAACTTGTGAGGATACGTTCCAGTCAAATATTGTCTTAATTCAGGAGAATTAGGAATATTCTGATCTGATGTGTCCTTTTGGTACAGTTTTTCCCAGAAAACGGCATTTTCTTCAAGTTTGTCTTCATCGGTGGTTAATTTCACATGTGGTTGATTCATGGCAACCATCGTTGGAATGTTGGATTTGGTGACTTTATGTTTGAATGCGATGTTCAAGGCTGAAAAATCTTGGTATGGAATCGGTTCAGATTGGACTTTTTGTTTCATCTTCATTTCCTGGTGAATATTTGTGCCTTCTATCTCATCTTTCAAACGCAAATGGAGGAAAAAGCTAGATTGGAGGTGTTTGAGATGGGTCAAAAAAGAGTTGGTGAATTGATCGATCTTGTCCAGAGGATCGAGATTTGAGCTTCGATAGTCTTCCATGATCTTTTCAATAGGTATACGGGATGCCCATTCTTCAGTGTTCAACAGATTTTGGTTATCTCGGAACCTAGCAGAGGTGTATCGTTGATTTGTTGTCACAGTTATCCAAATTGCATGATGTGTTGAATAAAATTCTTTTTTCTTGGTATGATGGAGCTTGATATTACCATGGTCTTTTGATATATAGAACCTGTCAAGACGACGATTGGCCATTGAATTCGGCTGGGTATCATCTTTATTTGGTCTATTGGTATATCTATGACTTGGTTTATCTTTCGACAGAATTATTGCATCTTGAAGCTGGTATTTTTGCATTAAGTTCTCTATGTTTATAGATGCTTGTGCTTCAGCTGGGTTGATGTTGTTCTTGGAGGAGTCGGCTGGATCGTTTGTGAAATTCCAATCCCCTGCTATGATTATTCTTTGATCATGTTTTGGGTGAGTTTCCAGAGCTTTGTTGATTTCAAGAATAATGTTTGCAATCATTTGCTTGTTATTGCTTGGGAGGTATACGTTTATAATTATGCCTACCTCTTCAACATAGATATCAGTGATGTTGATGCTCTCGTCTGGTAACGAGTGTTGGACTTTGTGATGTATGAAGTTGTCATACATTTGGTGATGCTTAAACTGGTGATGTTTGCTAATGAGAATTCTTGTCTCAGTTGCTATATTTCCTATCATGTGCCAGTTATTAGAGTGTAACATGGATTGTTCAGCTTCTTTAGACCATTTCACTTCTTGAAGTAATATGATGTTGCTGTCTCTTATTTCTGACTTGTGGAGTATGTGGTCAAGCACTTCGTGTGCTCGTTTGATCGTCCGAGGTTTTTGGACATTTATGCTGGCAATTTTAACAGGATCACTATGATCCCGTCTTGTTGTTTCAGTTCCCCGGTTTGCGGTTTCCTGTTGTAATGATGATGATGCTTGTTGAACAAGTCTTGAAGGTTGAGTATCCTCGGTTTGGTGGGAGGATGTGTTATGGTTGGCTGCCCAGGAGGATTCCTGTGTTAATTCTTCGCCAACCGAAGATCTTGGTGAGGTTGGGCTCATCACTGATCAGATTGACCAGGTTTTGTTGATGGTCTGGTATCATCATTAGTTGGGATGGTGCTGTCAGCATCTTGGATTGATGTGTCTGATTCTAGATCAGTTTCAGTATCTGTTGCTTTAGAAGTGGTATCCGCTGCTTTATTTTGATTGTCTTCGTGAGACAGAGAGTCAGACCCGTCTGGTTCTGTGTTGCTCTTTGCCTCTGGTGGTCTAGTCAACCCAGTGTCTTTCCTTGGTGACTTCCTTGGTGAAGCATTGCCTTCTGGAGTCTTGTCCAGATTGGAGTTTTCCGACGCTGTTGTCTTCCTGTTATTGAAAGAGGTTGGTGTGTTTACCTTGGTTGAGTTCAACATTTCTAGTGCTTTTAAAACGTCATTTTGGTTGATGTTTTTCATGTTGTCTAGAGCATGAGTTTTGAAAGGATTCAAGGGTTTGTCGGCTGTATCTGCTGATGTTTGGGAGGATGGTGGAGACAATGGATTGTTAAGGTCTTTTAATTTGGTTGACTCATTGATCGAAGGTTTTGGTAATGGATTACCTAAGTTTTGTTGACTTGGAGTAATTGGTTTCCCAGAGGTTAACCCATTTTTTTTATCTGAGCCCTTCATTCTGATGGAAGTTTTTGGTGGGGATAGAGGCCCCTTGTTTGAACTGATGTTAAAAACCGGAATGTTGATTTTTTCTGGTTCTTTGCTGAGTATATTGAAGCCATTTGTTTGAACCTGTCTTAGTTCTTTCGAGAGAGCTATTTGCTTAAGAGTCTCTTTATCAGCATAATGAGCTTTTGCAAATTTTTTTGGAGATTGGAAACCGTCTTGAAAGTGATTTTCCTGTTTATTTGAGAAATTGAGGTTAAATTTTTCATTTGCCTGTTTTTTTGCTGCTTGTTGGTTTAGCTTCAATTGTACTTGATGTAATTTTAGGGTAAAGTATGCTTTGTCTTTGGCTGTGGCATTACATTCTTCATAAGTGTGGCCTTTCTTCCCGCAACTGACACAGATACGGGGACAAAGCGTTGAAAAGTGATTAAAATAATCGCACTTGGTGCATTTAATAATATCCCTATTCAACACTTTGACTTTGATGCCATGTTGCTGTTCATGTCTTGGTGCACGTTCAGTGTTGGACTTAATATCAACGGCAACTTGAAAAATCCTCTCTTTAGAGGTCAAATGGTTCCAAGGTAAGTTGATGATGCTGCCAACTTGTTCATATTGATGTTGGTTCATTACCAGGTCAAGAATTCCTATGTCATGACTAATAGAGCAGTGAATTGGTGTTGAAACCTCTAGCAATAAAACCTTATTGTATGTCTTTTGTTTGACATTTTTAAGCTTAAAGGAGAAATTATTTGATATTTCTTCAGTTTCTTCAGAAGCTTCTTGTGTGATGATTTTTGCATTCAGAATTTTTGTTTGCAAGAGGTTGGATCCATATTCTTCCATGTATTTGATCATATTGCTGTTATCATAGATAGTATAGCTATTTCCATGATTATAATGGATGAAAAACATCCCTGGATAATCAGTGGATGAACGAAGGTTTATCTTTTCCAAAGCTTGTCTTTTCATGTAGTCATTGAAAATTTCGTCAGTGGCGAAAGCATCTCTGGAGTATTCATGTTTAGCTAGGTTACCCTTTGAATTGAAGATTGATTCTGGGAGCTTACCATTTAAACGTTTGATTTCTTCAGATTTCATGGAGTCGAAAGCTTTGTGGACAGCTGCTCTAGGTATGTTATCCATGATGATGTCGTGAAGATCAACAATTCTCAATTGTCCTTCTGTGTCTAGCGATCCTAAAGCACGTTGAGTTTGATTGTACATCTTTTTGACCAATGGATGAATAGCTGGAGGCTCTTTCTGGGCCTTACCTTTTGAGTTTTCGGTATTCCGATCTTCTTTATTGTTGCGGATATTTGCGCCTCTGGCCGCGGCTTCTGCAAAATTTGCATTCGCGGAATTAGGTTCAACGGTTTTGGTGGTGTTGGTCGAAGCTGGGGTTTCAACCCCGGTTTCTGGTTCAGAATTTGAATCTAAGTTTCCATCATTGTCTTCTGGTGAATCATTTTTTTTTGAATTTTGTGTTTTTCCAATTTTTTTTTGTTTTTCTAAGTTTTCTATAGTACTATTTGCAGGTTGAAGATTTTGTGGGTTTTGACCCTCTTTTGGAGGATCTAGCCCAGTAGTCATCGTGACAGTTCGATTAAGGTATCTATGGATAGCTGAAAGCGCGTAGATGCAGTTAAACCGTTTGTAATGTTCTTTTTACGCCCTGTGTTGTCGTAAAAAGATTTATTTGATGGTGTCTGGGTTTTTTTTTTTTTTTTTTTGTAAGATAATGTTTATTTTAAAATTGTTATATACTTATAATGAGGTAGAGTTATATGACTTTTTTCAGCTTTAGAGATTTTACTAGACCCTGCCTTGGTGTTTCCCTGGTCTGGTG